>BLKM01004955.1:127337-390656 GCA_013340265.1 Coptotermes formosanus
CCCCCCCCCCTCCGAGTCTTCATGACTTCTAATGGGAAAGCGGTACCTTTCTTCAATCTTTTAGTCATCGTTCTGCACCACACGTAAGCAAGCCTGGAAGCCCAGAGCCAGGTTCGCCCGAGTCACTGTACTTAATTAAACATTAATTACTGCTTGAAGTAGAACTGGCGAGTGTAAGTCAAGTACGTACTTTAAATTTTTTCACTAAAATAAGTGGTGGTGAGTTTCACGATTCGGCCATTTGCTCCCCACCCCCACCCCCCACACCCTCCACCCCAAAGGAAAGAATCAGCGTTTTATCTCTTGTTTCTATCGCTGTGTAAATGATGAGAGGTGTGTCGTTTTAATCTCATTTAAGTACCCATACTGATAGCGTATTTTGAAATTAGGAGCTGTGGTAGTCCTGTGCTTTCTGTGGAGTCCTGGTTAAAATATCTGCCCTATCTGCCGAGTAAGCAAGAACAAAATAATTTATTAAAGAATTCCTTCTTGAGAATGTTCCGTTTTCTGTTTGTCCCGTTTTCAACTCTCTCTCTCCCTGCATGAATGACTTCAAAATTAAGGACGGAATTTTAACAAGGTAATATTACAAGAAGACTAGCTGAAGTATTTTACGGTTATTGCTGTCACCGTTAAGGAAAGTAATGGTCAGGCACAAACGACAGTCCTGTTCTGAAAACTGAAGTCATTGTTATAACTAACATACTTTATCCTGAAGTTTATGCAATATTTACGGTGTAAATCAGCATGAACATAAATTTCGCCCTTTAGAGCACAAAATTTTCATAAGGAATCCGTGTGGAAGGGGCATTTTCTTCCCTTAAACGAAAAGAAAAATGTGGCTTGTAAGATTGTCATGCTGTCTATGTCTCCTGTTTCAGCTTTTGAAACAATTGACCGATTTTAAGAACTGTGTGTAATAAGTAAAGATAGTAGGGCGGATGTAGATTGCAGACCAATGAGGTGGCAGCCATACTAGCGACACTAAGTGTAGTGTCCTGAAGTTATGTAGAGCTTTGGTGATAGACATTGGAAAATCTGTTCAAATTTGCTGTGATAATTTTTAGAGTATGAAAGAATATGGCACCCAAAATTGCATGTAACTTCCGGTCTGACAGCGACAACTAATGAACCACTATAGCTAGGAACACGAAGTCGGGTATAAAGATAAAATGACGCATCTAAAGAGAGAGAGTGAGTGTGTGTGTGTGTGTGTGTGTGTGTGTGTGTGTGTGTGTGTGTGTGGACTCGACAAAAAAGAACATGGAGATAGTGCAGATTTTTATAGAGGAAAAATTTAATGCAGCTGGGGTCTGTAACTACTCGTGTGTGAATTATTGTTTTTGTTACTATTGTTTGCTCGGGCTGACATCATATCACGTTTTGTGTCAAACTACAACATGTCACAAGTATCAGAATATTCAAAATGACATAAAAACCAAAATATATTGAAAAAAATTGTTACTAATTCGTAATATTTATGCCAGCAACTGCACAATAATAAAAATACAATCGTTTATAAATAAATAATATATATTGTGCAGTTGTTGGAATAAATATTTTGTGAACTCATTTACTGCACGGAATATTGATAATTATAAATATTTTGCCACTAAATTTTCATCTAAAGTAGATTACTCTATATTGTGTCTTATATGCACTCTTGAACAACCGGTATAGTGTACTGCTGTGTGTGTGTGTACAAAAACAGCGATTTCGTAAATCTAGACCAAAAACGTTCATTATATGCCCTTGAGATTTATTGGTACGTATAACACAACTAAGTATCACTAGAAACAGAGTTCTTTTAAATTTGAATGTGTAGTCCGATGATATTATAGGTATTGTCGGAACGAATACTTCCTTCCCTTGCGCATGGCAAGCAGGCACTCTAGCAATATTACACAGATGCTTGACTGCCATTCCAGTAACATTACAAAGCTTCGGTGAATTCAGGGTTCGTAAACAGAGTACTGATACACTGCTTTTAAAGTGTATCCTTGTGGTGCTATATTGTGTTGTGTGATTAATGCTCACAGAGAACTTATTTAGTGTGAAACTTAAGGTGTTACATACAAGATAAGCCCCCACTTCGCTGATCGGGTGTTACATACAAGATAAGCCCCACCTCGCTGATCGACCACATGCCTGTCATTTGACTGGTTAGCACCATGGAAACCAAAAAAGCCACCCTCTTACGTTGGCCCTTTCTTTATTCCTAGAGCAAACCAAGCGTTCATGTGTCAGAGTCCTGCCATCTGCTTGTGCTGTGATTATTATATATTAATGACTACCGATTGTTATGTAGTAATACCGGTTAACGGCAATTGCGATTGATTATTATCGCCACACCCTACTCCAGAGTCGAGTTATTTTAATCGATCACTGTTGAATATTATCAATTAACGTCAATTACTTTTGATTATCATCGCCACGCGTTATTCCACATCCCCTTTCCTCACTAGTTTCTCCTTTTTCAGAGCAAACTGAGAGTTGGACGTACCAGTCGGAATTCTGCTATGTGATTATGCTATGTTGTATTATTTGCTGAACTGTTTCTTTGGCCTCAGCACATGACTCACACAGAGCGCAGTCTATCGTAATCATGGCAACCTGTGTGCAAAAAGCAGTCGATGCTCAGCTGTTTTTCCCTGCAAGCCAGTCAGCTTGGCATTTGGGGTATTATTATAGGGTGATCCGTCCAATCCATCCCATGTACAGATTTTGGTTGTATTTGGCACTACACATTCATAATCCTCCTAAAATCAGTACCAAATTTCAAGTACCTGTCTCTGTTTCCTGATGAGTTGTGACTGCCACAGACAGACACACAGGCGCCATATTTATTACACAGATTCCTTCAGGCTATTTGTCTCCATCGTCCATTTCCGCTAATGATGTCAGCAGGTTATCAGTCATCTTAAACGATCAAATATACGAGTTTCGATAGAATTTTAGCCTTCGTAATTAAATGTTGTTCCCATATTTTAACCCTTTCTTAAGTTACAACTTTAACAGTAAATCAATTAGTGAAATATTTCGAGTTTTTATACAAGACAGCAGTGCTGTTGTTAGCAATTTAGGCAATTTTAATTGAGCATTTTTCCAATTTTTGGAATGTATTCTTCACATCATTTATATTATATTTAGAACACAAACGTAATCTTCTCAGTATGGTTTGAGAACATACTGGTCCGCTTCGAAAAGTTTTGGTCACCTACCATAGCAACTCATTCAATCCGTGAGTATGCAAGGTCAAATTCATTCTGTTTAAGAAGTCCATTTTATATTGTTCCACATTCCTTGCTCCCTTGCAAGCGTGGCAGATTTTTCAATGTTGTAGTTATGTTAACTTGCTTTAGAGCTGTCTGGCCGGCAGAGAAGCCCCGGTTCTTATTTCTTGTACCTTGTTTCTTATTCTTATGCTATGAAGTCTGGCATCCCAGAAGGATCTACTTTAGGAAACTTACTACCTCATATCTGTATTAATTATATTTTTGGATATATTTGCAGTTCTGTCTTTTGTTTCCCGATGACTTGAAGATCTGTTATAGTATTAAGAATGTTGTAGACTTTAAACTTTTGTAGTCTGAGATCGACAATGTGCAGGAGTGGTGTTTGGGCAATGACGTGAAATCCAGTGTAGGTAAAGCTAATTTATGTATTCTACTCGTAAACCTCACAGTATCAGATTCAATACAAGTACGGTGGCAATTTAATTGTTTGTTCCCATTGTGTTAAAGATTCCGGAATATTGCTAAACTGCAAGCTTTAGTTTAACAAACATGTAGGCCAAATTTTTAGCACGCGTTAAGAAGTGTTAGTAGTTATTCTTCGTATGTAGTAAGTCCTCCTCAATTATTGGCCGTCTTTTTAAGCTGTACAGAGCCCTTGAGCGGTATAAACTTCAGTATGCCTCTGTCGCCTGGAAATCCCTTACATTGAAGGATCTGTCTAAATTTAAAAAAAAATGCGAAGTTGTTCAACAGCATAAGTCTTATTGGTACGTGCAATAGTATGCATGAAGGCATTTTAGCTGAGCTGAACTTGCCATTACTTTAGGTGTTGTGGGGGTACATTTATGCCATGTTTCTTATCAGTAAGCTCAAAAATAAACTCAGTCGCTCCGCCGTTCCCGTACTCTTAATTCACGGACACCGATTGGCTTAATAAAGGAATAGTCTTCATTTGATATCCCGCAGCTTGCAGAGGCCTGTCCCCCAGCCAGACGTGATTCTGTGGCTAATAATAGCTACGGGAATACTGATATTTGAACGATACCTGTATTTCTTTGAAGGGCACACTGAAATTTACTGATGCGTGGAACTGGTCTCATAAAATTGTACCTTTACATATGCTATATATTTTTGACGCGTATTTTATTTTTATCTATTGTCGTAAGTGTTTTTTTGTTTTTTTATTACCAGTGTTTGCCTCACGTATCCTTTATTGCTTTTGTAGGTCAGTATAATAAATGTACTTATTACTGAGCATTCTGATTGTCTGGGCTGTTACGCTGTGTAGGTGGTAATTTGACGTATTCCGACGTTTCGAAGGGGCGTAGCACCTTTATCTTTTAAGGTTGTTACGCCCTGCAAGATGAAGGCGCTACGGTCCTTCGAAACGTCGAAATGTGTTAAATTAACATCTACACAGCCTAAGAACCGAAGAACCAGGACCCTGAATTGTTGTTGTTGACAATTAGGATGTGGACTGAGCAGTTTAATGGACAAGAACTGAACGGAATTACATTTATCTGAATTACTGTGCACTAGGCTTCAGTTGTACTGGATTACTTTCACAAGCGCAGCTCGCCAGAGCATAAGAGAAATGCACTTTTTGTTCGTCTGCATACTCGCATTGGCTAAATGTAAACACTAACAACACAAAATTTGTAGAGCTGTAACATTAATTAAATTTAAGATCGGGAATATGCAGAGTTTGTAGCTGAAACCTACGGACTGATCGCGATGCAAGACTGTCCCTGAGAGCTTAGGCTTTTAATCAGTTCTCCTCGGGGTCCCTTTTTCAGTGTAATTTAAATCTCGTGCTAACAGATTATGTGAAATATGTGCCTGTGTAATTCTGTTGGCGCATGTGTCAGTATTTATTGCAACTAATTTAAAACTTATAACAGTGACAGCAGGACTTACCATGCCTACAAAACCAAATGAGCTCTTCCTAATACTCAGACATCATGTGAGACTGTCTCTTCGCTTGAACAGCCATGCGATTCTGGTAAAAGCTTAAGACGGTCTTATAAAATGAGGTTTCTTCTACAATGTAAGTGCAATAAAAGAATTTCCTACTATTTGAGTCTTTGTTTAATATACCTCTTACTTTTTAACTTCCTTCAGAATATTTCTTTGTAATCCGCGTCTCTGGTCTATGATATCTCCGGTCTCCCCTTACCCATTTTGCTTTGCACAGGTAAATTTGGAAAGCATGATTCATAATAATTGGAATCGAAACGAAGTACTACTACTATAGACTGTTTCATTCTAATTTTTACGTGTAGAAGTCCCCGTCTCTTTTGGTAGTTCCGAGGTAACGTGGAAGACCTGTTGTTGAAGAGCCTTTACATAGCAGGTGGCGAGAAGAAATGCTTTCACTTTTCTCAAGTAACATCATATAAACCCAGAAAAGTGCTTCTGAAATGGACAGTATACATAAGAGAGCAGGGGTGGCCTGCTGGATGAGCTTCAGAAGCAGCAATTAAGAGGCTGGCTCCTAGGCAAGAATCGTGCGTTGATAACATAAAATATTTTTGCCTTAGTTGATGGCTTTTTATTTCTGTTTATCCAGCTACAGCAGGTTAATTTAGTTAGTTATGAGTCTCATTTCTTTAGAATAACGTTTAAAACACCATTCTCAGTCTGCTTCTTGTGCGTGTAAATTGCCTAAATATTATTTTACAGCCAACTGGCGAGGGCCGTACTAGTAATGCGCCCGCGCCGCTTTGTGGTCACCCCTGTATTATACAGCGAGATGAAAAGATCTGCGTCACATAAAAGAACATCATTTAAGTGTTCAGTTTTTCATGGCTGTTGTTCTTGAAGTGATGGCCGTCTTTTGGATTTCTGCAACGTGTAACATTTGCTTTTAGCTGGAGCCAGTTGAAGTAGAGCATCCCACCAATTGCTAGTCCCTACCATCCCACATTCTTGAGGTCTGGCAGTAGTTTGGACGGCTTACTCCTCCTCAAAATTTCAGGTCTCTGATTTCAGCGACATTTTGATTCTTGTTAAAAGAGTTTCTCCTACGTACTGGTACTCCATACCATGACTCCATTAGTGCCTTGTCGCGTACCTCATTGAGCTTTGTATTGTAAACTTTCGCATCTAGAGTGTCATTACGGCTGTACCTAGAAACGCATTTCTGTGATGGTCCTCACCGTTAATTCACGTCCGCACAGGTTAATTAAGTATGTAATTGAGCCCCAAACAAGGAAATCATATGTAGAGTGGAAGCATAGATCCACGCGTATTTAACCTCGGCACTAGGTGGAGATGACTGATCAGTTGCACGCCCCGCTCGTTTTACCCCCGGGCGAAGAGATTCAGGCATACGTGGCGTAAGAGACTGGATGGACAGAGAACCGATCTGGGTGCTTGAGAGGAGACAAAAATCTCTTGCACATACTGGGAATGCGGCCCCCATTCTTGGTTCGTCCAGTTCGTAGGGTAGTCGCTATACTGACTGGGTTGGTCCGGCTCCGTCATTAGGTCTGTTGATGTTAAAACACCTACAGTGTCAGCCTGCTTCCTGGATTTCCGAGTTTTATCTTCAGTAATAATGGAATTTTAATATTTCTAAGTCCAGCAGGTAATGAAAGAATACATTCTGTAAAATTGAGAACGAAAGCAGATCAGAAGTTTAATAATATTAAGATACAAGTTTGTAGATTTTCCACAATCATATGACTGAGAAGGTTTAGGAAGAATAAACACTTACTGGCAGAGCGTCCTTTGTCGTCGAGGAGTCTTCATGCATACTTACTGTGTACAAATTGTTTGAACTTTTGAAGACTAAAGGAATTAAAGTACGTTTCTTTCCAGTGCTCCCAGCCGCCCCCCCCCCCCCCCCCAATATTCTAAAGAGAATTTGTTTTTTTGAAGGTTTCCAGGCTTCGCCCGATTGTCGTTCAGATAAGAAGAGTGTAAAAGTACGCACACAATTCAAACGTATTGCTTCGAGGTTAGCGGATAACAGGTGCATGCCGGGAAAGCAATTTCAACAAGCAACAAGAAACTTAATCCAGGCGGCCGCGCTGACCCGAGGGTCCCCCCTGGTAATTTTCACTTTGTTGGTTAAAAGCACATTCCCAACACGCACCTACCAGGCCGCTAACCTCAGTCAAGACGCTTATAGTCCGTGCGTACTCTAAGACGAAAATTTAAGGAGACTCCATACCTTACAGAGGGCACATCGTACTTCCGCCAGAAACAGCAGCCGGTGAACGCTGCATGGTGAGTCTCATGAAATAGGTAAATCCACTGTGTGGGCCAAACGCGGAGTTTCTGATGTTAAACCTGACGGTGCATACACTAAGTGTACCACTAGTGTTTAAAGGGATAGCTGTGGTTATTTCAGCTGCTAGCCTTACATATTAACGAGTGGAAAAATAAATGTCTAATATGTTTGTGCCAGTTTACTTGACAAATGCCTGAAATATAAAAGGGTAGACAGACTGTTCTTCTTCAGTATTTATAAACTTATTTTTAAGCAGCCTTCTGGAACGGTTAGAGAAACCTCGTTTCAGGTCGATTTACCACGCAGATGAGGTATTCTAAGTGGCAATAGAAGTGGACGGATTCTTTACAAAAAGTGTAATCGTCTAGACAGTTTGCGGGCTCTTTGCAGCACGGCGACCCCAATGATGGATGTTTAGGTCTAACGTTACGCTTGTTAAGTGACAATAGGCTAAACTTCTTCAAGTGATAACGCATCTGACTTGTACTAGGGAAGGGTTCGTTTCGAATCTTCGCTGGGGAACCAAATCTCCTGGCTCAGGTTTATCCTGTTTCCCTCAACCCATCCAGGAAAACGTCGGGATAGTACCATAAATTTGGCTACGGCCGCTTCGTTCCATATCAGTTCTGTTTCACTTGTATAGGCACTCCCCAGATCACACAGTAACTACGCTCTGGAAGGTCCGGCGCCGGTCGAATTATGCGCAAGTCGAAATTTGGTATGCATACCGTCAAGCACGTACGTACATAACAGGGATTCCAGTTGAAATGCAGACTCCAACACACTGGAACCTGATTGGCCGCAGAATGACTGCCCCGCCGAATATGTTACCACCCGGCAGTATTCTTCCGTCACCGTTGTCTCATTGCCCTTTCATTACTGCCAGGGACAATTCGGCGCGCTTGTGAAAAATGTTATTATTTCATTTTCTTTTTAGGTCTTTGAAACTGCGTAAGTCTGAAATTCCCTAAGCCGGCAAGTACATGCGCTACTGATTACCATTCAATAATTCGACGGTATATTATTGTGAATTACTGACAACAAACTTAAACTGCGACTCCTTTTCCAATGGCGTAAGAGCCCCTAGTGGGCCAGGGCCTCCTCATTATCGAGGCTTAACGATAACATTCAGTGACGCACGTACACACTCGGTAGGACTCCTTTGCACGTGTGATCAGCTCGTCGCAGAGACTACTACCTGACAACACACAACACCCACAAGAGACAGACATCAATGTCCCCGGCGGTATTCGAACCCGCAATACCAGCAAGGGAGCGTCCGCAGACCCACCCCCCCCCCTCCCGCCCTTAGACTGCGCGGGCACTGGGATCAGCCAAAGAAACTACAGATATCTACATAAATTGCCACCGATATCCTTCATGTGGCTACGGCTAGGAAACTTCACAGACGCAGTGGCGCAGTTGTTGCCTGCTGACCTCACATTTCTTGTGGCTAAATCGTGACCAAAAACAAAACGCATCGCTGCTGTGAGCCCGTGAATATTTTCTCGGTTTATTTCCAAATTCCGTGTCTTACAGTCTGTAGTTTTTACTTTTTTGTTAGTGAGTGGCACGCCTGCTTTGTAGTCTGGGGGTCTCTGATTCGAATCTCGCCCAGCAGACCCGCTATACTGTCCCAGGTTTTAGTTATTTGCGCCAGTCCCTACAGGCAAATTCGAATTAGATTAGTGCAGGCCGCATGACATACGGCCCGCAGAGCTTCGTAATGTGGCCCGCTCACGTTTTGATATTTGTGAAGCTTTACCGTCCTTATAGTTTTTGTTGCGTAAAACAACCAGGAAATCCTGAAAAATTAAACACAAGGAGTCTTTAAGCGCCTGCGTTTTTCCATACTGAAGAATTTACAATGAAGAAATATTAGGGAACGTGGTATTAGGCTCTATACTTAGCGGTCCAAGATGTCAAGTTTGATTTCGGGTTTGCCCATATCCTGTTTTGCGTTTATAGACCTGGATTAATGCCTTAATGTAGTTTACGGGAGTTGCCTTGTACATCTCTTCCAGTTGGTTGTTCACAAACTGATCCTACTGTTCTTCGTTACTGAACCTAATGCAGTATTTTTTGCGAACAACATTGTACATTTACCTCTAATGCATTCGGAAGTACACTATTTGAGAATGAGTTAAAGGCGGTTATTCTACGACAGTCGGGCAGAAAGAATGTTTATAGTGCATATATTTTGGGTTCTCTAACAGGAACAGCTCAGATTTAATTTTGCTGCTGTCCCACTATTTTTCCACATACTCGCCGCCACATCTGAGGCCTTTACCGTATAACGGGTCGGGCTTTTCTATTTCATGCTGACAGATGAGCTTTAATAGTCGCTAGTAAAGAGCCTGGTCCAGAAGTAAATGTTCAGAAAACAAAGTATAATGTCACCACACGTTGACGCAGTATGTTGGAGTACACACTTCGACACACCGCGTCAGTGTGTGGTGTTTCAACAAATAATGTTTTTAATGAACATTTTAATAACTGGTCTTGTGTGTTTTAAGTTTTAAATGTGTTCCCCCCTGAAAGTGATATATGTCGGGGTTGATGTAAAGTGATTCAATATTGTGTTTTAACATTGCGTGCGAGTTGTTTATAACATATATTGCTGTAATATACACACGAAAACGGTATGGACAATGTTAAATTCGTCTGAGACAAAAGTTGTAGAGAAAATCGAAACACAAACTTTATGTTCCATAAATATTTTTTCCCCGAAAATCATGTCGTTTATGGGATAATGTGTGAAAATATGGTAGAGCCTGACAGGTCACAGGTGACATTATAATACGGCGCATGCGCATTGCATGCTGGACAACTAAGGCTACAAACACACACTCAGAATATGTAATACTTGTTGCTTTTCCGCGGCAACAGTGGTTACGCGAACGCGCCTCAATGTTACATTATACGTACAGTGCCTGGCTTCTTGTTTTCTTCAGTTTACTACGATGCAGAACGCAGCACTCTATTCCCTTGTCTGACCCAGTTTAATTTTATTAGTTTCCTAGTGCCCGGTCGACGTATATTGTATAAGATACATCGTATTGACGACGACGTTGACTTACGACCTGGTTGTTGGAATGGAACCCAGTCGTAAGTTGGAGAGCGTCTGTATAGCAATCCTTGCACCCCAGTCAACATAAAGTAATCTTTATAACTGAGATATCAGGCTTCCGCCGCGATGCTGATGAAATCTGCGCTCTTCCGGGATATTACGCAGCGTCGAATGGTAATCCTTTACCGACGTTTCGGGACAACGTATCGGTACCATCTTCAAGGGTCAAGAAGTCCAAGAAGAATTCTTCTTGGACTCCTATTCTTCTTGGACTTCTTGACCCTTGAAGATGGTACCGATACGTTGTCCCGAAACGTCGGTAAAGGATTACCATTCGACGCTGCGTAATATCCCGGAAGAGCGCAGATTTCATCAGCATCGCGGCGGAAGCCTGATATCTCAGTTATAAAGATTACTTTATGTTGACTGGGGTGCAAGGATTGCTATACAGACGCTCTCCAACTTACGACTGGGTTCCATTCCAACAACCAGGTCGTAAGTCAACGTCGTCGTCAATACGATGTATCTTATACAATATACGTCGACCGGGCACTAGGAAACTAATAAAATTAAACTGGGTCAGACAAGGGAATAGAGTGCTGCGTTCTGCATCGTAGTAAACTGAAGAAAACAAGAAGCCAGGCACTGTACGTATAATGTAACATTGAGGCGCGTTCGNATGGGACCGATACGTTGTCCCAAAACGTCGGTAAAGGATTACCATTCGACGCTGCGTAATATCCCAGAAGAGCGCAGATCGCAACTTATGTAACTGATAAAGGACGGCGGTATGTTAACAGAATTGCAATTTCGAATGTTTCGCACACAGGTGTAACAATAGGTAGAATATTCCATATTGCCGTCTGTACAAACATTATAGCAAAAATGGGGTTTCAAACGACTAGCGAGACGAGGTGCTAATGAACACGATGAAAACGCCACACAAACATTCGTGTCCGACCAATTCAGGAGTAAGGAATGCAAGAGCCTGTGTGTTTTAATGACACGGACTAGAATAGTTCTGTTTTGGTGCTTGAATTCTATTGTTATTGCACAATACAGTCTGTCTAAAATATGAATATGTGATGTTAGTACATGACAGGCATGGGCAGGCAGAAGGGGCAAGTTTGGCAAAGTGCGTGGCATTGTCCCATGTGTGGAAGCCGGGATAGTGATTAGACTAAGGGGCAGGAATCGTGATTGGATTCCCCGTTACGGCAAGAGAGTTTTCTCTTTTAGAAAGCGTCTAGACAGGCTCTGGGGCCCATCCAGCCTCCCATTCAGTGGATGCAGGGAGCGCTTTCCAAGGGCGGTGGAGGGGGGGGGGGGGGGGCAACGGCCGGGAAGTGCAGCTTATCGCTCACTTCCATCTAATGCTTAGCTTAGGAATCGGCAGAGCTATACCGCCACTCCTTCCTTGTGCCTTTGTGGCATGTACGGGGAAAACTTAACCCCTTTTATCTCAGGTATGTGGATTTATTTAATGATTAATAAGACACGATAAGTAAAAAGGGAATTCCCATAGTAACCGAGAATTTTGGCTTATGCAGCTTCTTTACAGATTCGTTAAATAGGTCAAGGAACACATTAGAGAAGTAACAAAGCCTAAAATCTTCTACAACATACAATTTCCTTTTCTCTTCCCGTTTTTCACTGTATTATTTTTAGATAAGACACGGGAAGGTAAGGGGCTCTGAACTCACTGGAAGCAAGCATCAGCATATTTTATCTTCTTATAATTTCTTGTTGGGTACACTTTTGACTTGCTGCATTTTATACTTTTGCGATAGGTGACTGAGCGTGGTGAAGCATTTGCACATGAAGTGTCCCGCAGGTGAATTGAATCTAATGTCTCCATTGTTCCAGAAGACAAGATACGACTGTTGAACCGGGATGCTTCCTCGCATCAGTGAACATGACTGTGGGGCAGATGAGGAGAGAGAAACCTTCGGGGCGCTTCGTCTGTCTCAGTTTGTCGAAGAAGGGTTTTCTTTTCCTTCAGCTTCCAGCTCCAGAGCCCCTTTTAACTCTCAGTGCGAGCGGTCCAATCCAAACCCATCAACTAGGGCCTGCAGGCGGGCGGGAAGAGCGGGCGGTGTATATACAAACGAACTCCAGTGTCTTCAGTGAGCACAGTACAGTTGCATGGAAGTTGTTGGGGTGAGCGGGACGAACTTCCGACCAACGATTTGCAGCGACAGCACATGGCCATCGCTTTGATGAAATACTAACGGAGTCTTCGAGGATCGTATCGTCTTGCAGACCCTTTATACTGGTGATTTTTATGAATTTTACGAATTAACTTCCGACTACCATTAACTTCGGTAGACAGGTAGTGTCGGTGAAGGCGGCGTCTGCACGCCTCAGTGCTCCTACAACGAACGAAGGCATCAAGGATGGACCTGCATCGACACCTCCGGTGAGTAATGTCTTTCCAAGCCGCATGTGTCATGTTCTTGTAGTCGTGTTCTTGTAGTCGTGTTCTTGTAGCCGTGTTCTTGTAGCCATGTTGCATGCGTCCTAAAGGCCAGTGTTTCTCAATCGGCTAGTCATGTTTGCCGGCAAAGTGAGAGAGTCGTGGTCTATTTAATGACGCTCTCAGTGTATACATTTTTTAGCGTCGATGGTATGTGTGTGGAGGACAGGTACAAATGACAAAACCGAATTACGTGGGAGAAACATGTCCCATTGCCTCTTTTATTACCACAGATCTTTCATGCACTGACCTGGGACCGAAGCCGGGCCACCGTGAAGGGAATTTAGCGACTAACCGCCTGTATTGTGGCAAGACATGAGGACGTGATACCGTGAACGATAATGTAATATTAAAAGATTATAATTATAAAAATACATATTTTGGAAAATGATACTAATTTTTTTACAGTGGTGGATAAAATAACTGGTGAGACGCAAGCTGTGTGTCATTATTTTAGGCTACATACGTCGCCTAACACAAGCTGCTCTAGGTGACTATCCTGCCCTGCGTTATTCTTTATCGTACGTAAAGGTTAGAGGGGCCCTATGAAGACATGAAGGCGTGGAGTTGTATCTCCGTCCATTCGTAGTCTTGGAAGTAGAGGGGGGTAGTGGACAGCTTTACACTGCAGCCGCTTAATGCGTGGGGAAAAACAAACTACTAGTTTTCGAGAGGAAGGTGGGTGGGTCCCTGAATCGATCGTTCTGCTGAGAAAGATCTGTTGCAATCTGTTGCCCCTACCGGCAATCGAACCCTGATTTATCTATTGTTTCATACCTTTTCCACTGTGCTGGTGGACTTGTCCAGGCTGCACACAGTGTGGAAGTTTCCACGTATACTACTAGCGATTCTAATGTTTCATATGAACGGAATAGGTTCTTTGGATTCAAGGTAAGTCGCGTACGAACCGGGAGCAAAATCTAAATCAACTTAATCTTTGTTTTGGTACTGGAGTTCCATGCATGCTAAATGTAGAATGTAAATTCAGGACGGCTTGTTGAGTGGGGAGTGACCGAACTGAAACTCGCGCACTTTACTCGTCTGCGTAGAGTAAGACACCATGTTAACTGCCTTACTGAAAGGGCTTTATTGCGTACGAGAAATTTAGCGGTGACAAGACCAGCGTGCCTGGACAAGGTTTATGAGAAAATATTATTTCTACGTACTTTGCAGAAGGGTCAAAGTTATTAAAACACGGATATTGTAATGAAAAGGTCTAACATGTTAGTTTTATCGTATCGGTAAAGAATTCATTGAACCTCTCAGTGGCATAGCTAGGCACTTTGGCGCCGGAGGCGAGTCGTCACAGTGGCCATCCCTAACAGAGGTTGTGACCTTCAAAAAATCACAGTCATTTGTTGAATTTCCTTCTGTTTGGCTGAGTAATTTAAAATTTATTGAGAGCAGTGAATCAGAGTTTTTATTTAAAATGTTCAATTTGCGGCATTTCGGAATATGCTGCCGGGGCGGCCGCGTTATTCCTTACATTGATATGCGTAAGGCGATGTCGGTGATTCAGTCTGTCACGTCAGACATGAGAAATGCACACAAAGTTTTGGTCGGACAACCTGACCATTTGTGCGACCTGGGCGTAGATGGCTGGATATACATAATGGCCGAAAAGTCACCTACTCAGTTACTAAAACGTGGACTAAAATAGGATCAACTGACTTTGGCCACACTGCGTTGTCATGAATGTTAAGGAAACAGGGTATGGTGATGTGTGCTGGTCTCATCTGACATAGGTCTGGGTTCAGTGGCAGTCTCTTAGGATGAACACGGTTGAGATTCTTGAAAGGCTGGGCATATCTTGACCAACTAAGCGACTGTCAGCTTTTGAAGAGCTGTGCTGTGTAGCATTAGTTTTTATTTGATTGCTGCCGTAGTACACCGCTGTTGTTCGGAAGTGTGTGATCACATAATAAGTGTAATAGGACCTAAGCGAATTACTTTTGCTGTTAATGAACACTGGCGATGAGTGTTACTCCGTGTAGCCTGGTGGACATTTACTAGTATATCATTCTTCAATGTAGATGGAGGGCCAGCTGTTCCTCCGAAACGTCGTTAAGTATGTACCGGATTACACAGTGTCAAATCCCAAAAGACAACACTCTTCTTATTCACCGATGTGAAAATAAGTCACACAAAATATTGTCAGTTATATATACGAGTACGTCTGTTTTGTAGAAGTAATGCGTGCTTTTTTAAGGTTACGAATGGAAGCACACTGCTTCAAGAAGCTGCGGTATGTCCTTTATCACTGTACTCTTTTGTTCAGACTTAGGCTCGTTATACACCATCTCCATCTGACAACAGTCTGCCGCTTAGTGTCATAACAGAGCGGGGACAGGGCTAGTGTTTTTCTGGCTGGAAACAAAATGCGAAATCAGTGGGCCAAGATGACTGACAGAACGAAAAATTACACAAAGCGGGGTTCTTCTGATTAATTCTCATAACTCTTCCGTCTGCCCTGTTCATATTAAACATTAGTCTGTTCCTGCCCCGTAAATGTCTTGAGGATTATTTTTATAATTATTAATGTGTTACTTTCCCGTGTATTGTCAAAAATGTCCAAAAGATTGAGTTTTCCTCCCCCTAGGAAGATGGAGCTGAGTCTTTGAATTCCATTTTTTTTTGCGAATGAGAAATTCGTGCTTTGACCGTAAAATATAAATGACCAGTTAAGCCATTCATCAATGTCTTCGGCACAACTGAAAGTGTTAACTTTCATAAAAGCATTATGATGCCGTGTTTTGGTATTTAGTAGCCCTCCATCCGTTCGCAAGATTTGTGGTAACTTAGTCATTAAATACGCATTTAGTCCGGGATAACAAAACAATGTGGATTGACGATTGTAAGGTTTTCCATTACTACCGCGCGGAAACTTCCTGTTTGGGTGTTGGCTACTTACAAAACAGACGGCAGATGTTGCTTGTTGCCATACTTAACAATTTCCAAATTTGCGTGACGTAATTTTAGGTTCGAAAACTTTGCTGAATCGTCGCTAGTAATTGACATGGTGACATATTAAATTATACCAGACCTCAAGGCTGACAACTAACAAGAAACTTGTTTTCAAAACACACAGTTCCTTCACTGTGCTCTTTTAAGTGGGAGATTAAAGTTTCTGGCGTTTGAACGTCTTATGTGAGGAACATGTATGTGTGTCCGCCTGCTAATTATCTGTGGATTATTATTGTTAATGACAACGACGCTGTTATGTTCTCGTTCTGTGTGTGCTGTTTGATGTCTAACCGAATAAGGGCTGTATATAGACATGGAAATTTTCATACTTGGTCGAGCGCCCACATTGCCAAAGTCGATAGCAAAAATTCTGACGACCTGATTCCACCGTTTGACTAGATGAGCCGAATGTTTCAGCCAAGATAGGCGTAAGCTCATCGACACTGGAGGGCGAGACAGGACTGCAATAGAAATGACGTGTACCCTAGACGTGTAGATCATAATAGGTGCGTCGGAGAGGAAAATTTTTGCACCCTCAAATGGCACCGAATTTTCGTTATTTAATGCCCCATTCTAGTAACTGACTTTGATTTGATATAGTAGATCAATAATTTTGGTTCTAGGTTGTCAGAATTAGGGTCGATTAACATTATACGGCACGATACGACACGGCACGACAAAATATTATTTTATTGTTTTCACGTGGTCGAGTTCACGCCAGTCCGTCACCGACAACTAACGACAAAGACAGTGTCGCTGGGATTGAGAGAAGAGAATATTTTGCCTGTCTGTTAAGTGACGGTAGATATGAATGCGCGCTGGGTTTTGTCGTGTCCTGTCGTTGTCGTGTCGTGCCGTATAATGTGAATCGACCCTTATTCGTAATAGACACGCTACTGCGTCATTCCTACTGCACAGGAAGTACAAGACGTTTCCGAGCATACACAAATGCGTTCCGAAACCAAAGGAACCTACGAGCACACAGATATCCCTGACTCAGCACGATAGCGAAGGCATAGGCGTAGAGGGCGGTGGAGTAGATGTTGCCTGAATGTGTTCGCCGCTGTTGGAAACGACCTGCAATTAAGTGTACCTGCTTGGCTGTTGTCGGAAAAATGCCGCTCCCAAGATCCTTCCTACGCGATGGACAACAGGGCACTTGAGTTGTCTTCCCTTGCTCTTACATGGCACCCAGAGCGTCTGTTTCCTGACTAATTGCAGCGGAATTTTTATTCCATTATAATCAAAGGAAAGTATTGACTTTCTTCTGTAGTTTCTTCTTCTTCTTCTTCTTCTACTTAAAATCCTATTCCTTTTCTTCTTTCTCCTCCTCGTTCTGCTTTCTCTGTACCTTGGCGTCCAATAATCTGACACGTTTTACTAAATCCTCTGCCAGGTTCACACCCAGAATTTTTTTTTGGGGGGGGGGGAAGCTGACCCAGACGCTATATATAATTTATACATGTAAGAATATAATTACATGTTCCATGACTCAATCTCCGTGTCCTATCTTCTGTTTTTTTTTATTTTATTAACTTATTTTTCAAATATCTAATGGACTATCCATCAGCCGATTTCAATGGCTGATTTTGGCTGAAGGGGAAATCGTGAAAGTCTTTTGATGTCATAATACCTACAAAATCTGTGCTTTTTAAATTTCGATTTTTGGGGTATGGGGGGGGGGCTGCAGGCCAGCAGCCCCCTCTTGGGTGCGGCCCTGTCCTCTACAGACGAAAAGCTCTCGTGTGGTTTCTGCCTTATTTATACAAACCTGTATGCCCCGGCTGGGATTCGAACACGTCAAAACCGTCATCATTTTGAACCACGTGAAAAGGCAAGGGAAACTGTTGAGTGTCTGTGATTTCGGTGATAATAAAATGAAGAATGAAGATAATTTTGAGACAAGCACAAAAGTATGTGGATTATAAAAAGATTACCTTCTTATCAGTTTTGCCTAATGCAAAGCCCGCAGGCTGTTTCAACTGCCCGAGATTCCAGTCCGACCGCGATTGATGGAAGTTATCGCACGGAAATGACACTGTGCAAAACGAAGCAGTTCGTGCGGTATGGTCTAGCATTGTAATGGCGGGTGGACTTCCGGTCATTAATTGAACTTCAGTCGAGCAGTATCGTGTGAAGTTACTGCTTAGGGACTTGGAAATGATTGCTATGTTGTTCAGTTTTGCTAGACGCACAAATGTTGAACGGCGATTGTCACGATGTTGATACTTCTCCTTGAAGTTGGATACAACAGTGAACTTCGAAATGTTGGCAGTATAACAAACTTCTACACGGCTCCCCGACTCCAAATACAGGACTTCAGCACTGAGAAGTCTTGATAGTCTGAAATTGTTTGTTGATAGTTTTATTGCCGTTTAACTCTTCCAGTTTAATAAAGTATTCCCTGGCTAGCAACGGCTTCATGTCTGATGACGAGGACAGAGATGGTCCTTGAAACGATTGTTGACTCGCCATTCAGCCACGTGACGCGGTTGCTAGCCGAGAATATTTTATTGAATTTAGTCGCCGTGAAGGCTTTAAGTTGTACATCTTCCATTTTACTTTGCTTCCCATTGTGCTTGTTCACTTGTAGACGTCAATAATGTCCCCAGCACCATTCAAAATGCAGATTCATAACCTGAACACGTGGTACTTAAAATAAATTGTAATCCTAACCAACTGTCCTTATTAAAGTCTTGTTTTGCCTTGCGATATTTTGCCACTTATAAGGAAATGGGATTTATTGCATATTGAGAAGTCTAAATTGTTAAGCATTTTTCCGACAATATAAATTCTTCCGTAAGAAGAGCTCGTGAAAGACAGCAAGGGCTTCGGTAACGGTGGTATGGTGGGTGGGTGGCCATTCTCCACTCGTTCGGTAGTTGGCCCACCCAAGGCGGAGTATAGTGTTACCTACCGAATTTTAAATCTTCCAGCATCTTCGTTTTAGAGCGGCAAAGGACCCTAAATATAGTACCAGTTCTCGTTAGATCTCTCCGTCGGAGTAAAAGTTGGTAAGATTGTGCTATCCGACATTTTGCGGGAAAGACTAGAAAGAAATAAGAAAATATATGGCCAGTAGCAGCCAAGAATGCAGGAAGCACGCAGCTATTGTTACTGCTCTCAGCTCTGAAAATATAAATGTGCTTTTGTTTTTACGTTGGGGGGGGGGGGGATTTTCCACACTTCCTAAAGCTGCAGAAATTCGCATGAAGTATGCAGTGGTGTACAAGGCATTCTTTGTTTGCCAGTTGATGCAGCTTCCAGAAATACACAGACACACGTGCTAACTTTCGTAGGGTGCGTACCCACCAACAGAGTCCAGGTGAGTCGGGTCGAGCTCAATCAGATTCTAGAGTCAAGGGGGGTGCACACCGACCGAGTCGAGTCCAATCAAGTCTGCGTGAATCCAGTAGCTTTTTAGTATTGTTTGAACAGTGTAAAGTAAAGATCTATTTTGTGTCAGTTCTTGGAAGATAAAGGGTTCCACTAACATTACATATGTGACCTGGGTCACTAGAATAGAAAGCTTTTTCTACCCAGTTTGCACTTGTTTTAACCCATTCTTTAAATGTAAAAAAAAACCTTCAAGATTCAGGTACGTATATAAGTTAAATGTAATTACCTTCCAATAAACGTACCTCAAGTAGCACATTCAATTACTTTTATTACTTCCTTTTTTTCATTCCATCCCTTGATTATTATTATTATTATTATTATTTCACAATACACACATTACGCTATCTTTAATTTGAAGCCAGCATAAAGCTTCTTTGTTAACATTATTTCCTACGCCAACATAAGGCATAGTAATAATAATAATAATAATAATAATACAGCAGAACTAATAACAGTAATAATATTCCACTTACCCGCGCCCATCTCCTGTGCAGTTTTTACCCAAACGCTGGCAATGTAGTCTCTGTTTCTAGGACAGGCATTATAGATGGCCTGGTGGTCCTTAACTAAAAGAATAAACTTTTCTAAATCCATTTTCCAACGCAAAATAGCAGCCGTCACCGCTGATCACTAGAGTGTCACTGACGAAAATGGAACATGCGGCATCAAGACTCTTGACTCGGCAAGACTCGCAGGACTCGACTCGACTCTGCTGGTGGGTACACATTCCCGCACGTAACCATTATGAGTAAGCCAAGTAGTCTCTGCCGCGTCTTTGTGAGTCTGACTGGACTCGACTCGCCGGGACTCTGTCGGTGGGTACGCACCCTTAGTTGCGTAGCTGAGGATTCCGTTCTTCGGGGACATGACGCAGCGTCTGTGGGTAATCGGATCCTGACCTTTCGATGCAACGTAATGTCCTCATCATTAAAGTTCCGTAGGTTCTAAAATATTGCGACACCACGTTGTCTCGAAACTTCGGTATCCAATTACCCATTGACACGGTGTCGTAGCCCAGAAGAACGGAATTCTGTAAAATACGCTTGTATTGAAGCATACTTAAAACTGAAAATGAACCACTCTGCGTGTTTCTCATACCTCCTACTGTCAAATATTGTAAAGTTTCCAAAATAACCAGTTCCCGCGAAATATACAAGACACCTTTACGAATAAGATATAGTTTCACAAATGTAACTGTGCGCGCGAAGTTTACTAAGCCACTGAAACACATGTCCGTAATTCAAGCTCAGTTAAAAAAAAGGCTAGCTGGCTGCAGATATAAGACAGGCGGACCGCAGGTTTTCCATGACTGATGTATCAGAAGCCTTTCAGAAGGAAAGCTTGTGTATACAGGACGATTTGCCTTGGAGCTCACCGCAGGAACTGCAGGTTGCATTCAGCGACGGAACGGAATGGGGGCAAGCAGTGAATTTCAGATAAAGAAGGAAAAGGTGGAAATATTCAAGAAAGGACAAGAAAGCCCCCTCCAAATAGCGTACAAAAGGAGGGGCACAAAGTAAAGTTAGCGCCATCGACTAATTACATAAGCATCACGCTCCAGGTGACTTATAGGCCTACTCGCCACGGTATCAGCAGTAAGAACTAGGCAAGGAATAAGCCGCACAGGGTTGTTATCCCTGTGTATTGAAAGCGATCTTTTCACACTAAGGATAGCCCGGGTGCTGATCTATGGGTTGGTATAACTCCACGTAACAGAAAGGAAATTCATTGTGTTAGAAGATGTGAAGACAGGCCCTGCAGCTCTCAACACACACCATCGCGCCTATGTCGTGGCCCAGGAGACTCTGCTACTGGAGGACCTTAGGCAGAATCTGCTGCTGCCATCAGTTGAGTCGTGTATCAAAGTATTGGATGAAAGAAGAAAAGTAACAATTTTTATTCGACAGAAACAGCGATGGTATTATGTGGACAGAATCGAACTGTGGTCGGCAAAATTCTGCCTGAAGGCTGGCACCACAACATTGGCAGTCCATGGCGGTCGTTACAAGACCTCTGAGACAGGACGCTTTTTCCACATGTCAGAGGAGAATTGTTTGATGTGTGAGGGACCGTGTGGTAGGCACCACATCCTAGACTGCAAAAATAGAACACGATCGTTGACTGACTACACCATCCACGTGTGTGAGCTCTTAGCGTTTTGGAGGATATACCCCTAGGGTACATTCCCGCCACGTCTCTTGTC
This sequence comes from Coptotermes formosanus, assembly GCA_013340265.1. NCBI lineage: Eukaryota > Metazoa > Arthropoda > Insecta > Blattodea > Rhinotermitidae > Coptotermes > Coptotermes formosanus. The sequence goes on from BLKM01004955.1 coordinate 148,923, forward strand.
TGAGCCGTAAGTTGACACGCCACTGTAACATGCTTATGGGAACCTGATACGGTTCACACGGAAGGCTACGAGATGCTAGAGAGTTGTGGGCTGAAGTGGGGAGTGCAACTTAATGCATAATGAGGAGCCTAATAGTATATCCATATTTAGGGACCCCACACCTTCGGTTTTGCCGGGACAGTCCCAATTTTGTGGATTGTAAAGAGCTCTTTCCCGGTTCAATTCGGTATACCAAATGTCCCGCTTTTTTCGAAGCCATAAAAATATGATATTTCTGACCATGCATACGAAATTTTTGACTGCTCCACAGCGGAAGAAAACATCTGCAAGAGTAGGACAGCCATCAACCGGCCACCAACAAGAACGGGGAGCAGACAGAGAAAGAGAGAGTTTAGGTTAGTGATTGAAGAGTCTGAACTGGGGCTGTGAAGGAAGGAGCACAGGTCTATGAAAAAAATTGCTAAGTGAACAGATTGATTATCGTTATTATTATTATTATTATTATATCAATTTTTGTTCCACGTAATTTGTGTCTGGGTTACCTTTTTGTAATGTTAAAAAATTATTCAGTTTTTTCATTGCGTGCCGGGTTGTTTCCCCCCACCACCATCACCACCACTTGAATGTTAAATGTCCCGGTCTTTTGGTTTTAAAAAATGGGATTCCTGTACATATTACCCAATTCGAGTCTCGGTCGATTTACCGGCTATCGTTATGTGCATGTATCGTAGTTTTACTCAGTCTATCCAAACAGATGTGACTAATTTGTAGTGCCTTGAAATATGTAGTATCCTTTGGAAGCCTTACTTAAAATTTATGGCCTTGTCATCACATTTGCTGGTATATAAGTATCTGCAGTTGAAAATTTGTCGTCGTAGAACATAAGAACCCATCAGTGCAGATTTCTGCCTCTTATGTAGGGAGACCTGTTATCAAACATTCTGCATTCATTAGATACTGAAGAAGAAATGAAGGGGAGTGGAACTTCTGAAGCTACTTCTACGCTTCAGGGAAGTCTGCTGTTTATTTGGGACAGACAAATGCTGTAAAGTAGTCTGCTTTTATCGGTATATGCACAAAACTGTTTGGGCGACTTAAAATGTACTGATACAAAGTAAAATAGGTGTGGGTAAACGTTTGTCTGATTCCGTACTTAGAAACATCCGAAAAAGGAGGCTCTATATCGTCATATATATTTAAACTATGTATTGTGTAGGGAAAATAGGAAAAAAAAAAGAGGAATAATTGAAGTGGTTTGGGACACGTCAGCAACTAACCTATGGTGGTGATGATGTTGATTTAGTAAGTGAAAACAACCATATGTGCCATAAAAGGAATTGAGCGCTTGTGAGGAGGTTTGTGTAGAAGTAAACGCTAGTACCTCGTCACCATTATGCAGGACAATAAAACAAGAACACAGAATCTCTGTTAGACACTGATAACGAAGTTAGTTTAAAAATAAACGCAGGAAGAAAAGTGTTTATGTCTCGTGAGAATGATGACAGAACCACTACATAAAGGTAGCTAAATCTTTGAAACTGCAGCGAAGTGCACTGTTTAAGGGAGAGGAAGAATAAAATTTTTATTCACGGAGTTCAGATCACATTAAATGCGGGGAATACTTGATACTGTTAGCTAAAGAAACTTGTGTTTGCTTTTAATTGCATCAAAATATTTATGAATGTTATTTACTTGTAACTACGTCAGTGGGTGTAGAGGCTCTTGAACAGGATCGGGGCGGGAAGGTAAAAGGGAATAACAGTCGAGGAAAGAGAAATGGTGGGATACATTTGGCTAGCTTTGCCACAAACTGCCCTTGAAACCCACTTTTGGCGTCCCTTCTGACATTGGTTCTTCTGCAAGCCCTGAGTTTCTTCTCTTTCTCTATGTACTGCAGTTCTGTCCCTTGCAGTTTACTCTTCTACGCCGACGATGGAGGCAGCAGGCTTCTCCGAGACGGTTCGTTCCTACCAGACTACACGCTGTCTGAGGACCTGTTAGCATCTCAGGAATGATGTTTGTTTGTTTGTTTGTTTGTTTGTTTGTTTGTTTGTTTGTTTGTTTGTTTGTTTGTTTGTTTGTTTGTAGTTCTTCCGTCTCATACCTGCTTGTTTACAGTAGGTGTAGAGGGTTTATTTTCACTTGATCACACTCAAGCACAAACCACACTCGGTAGGACTCCTCTGGACGATGGATCGGCCCGTCACAGACACCTCTTCGTAACAACACAAACACTGTACAAGAGACAAACGTCCATGCCCCCGCTGGGATTCGAACCTACAATACCAGCAAGCGCTCGGCCGCAGACTACACCTTAGACCGCGCGGCCACTGGGACTCAGGAATAATTCTGCTCCATCGTAAGTTTGTTGATTAGTTAGTTAGTTAGTTAATTAGTTAATTACCTACATGTCGTCACGTTCAAACGCGACTAATCTTCGTAATTACTATGTTAAGAGACTCAAACTTCACATAGTCCTAGAAAATGTTTTCCGGGAAACCTAGAAAGAGGTGTGAGGATAATATTAACATGCATATTGGGATAATCCGTTCTGAGGATTGACCTGGAGCAGAGTATTGTGCAGTTTGTAGAATTCTGTTTCGAAAATTCATGTTCTGTCAGTAAGCTTATACGCATGGGCACTTGACATAGCGAAGCAAAACGTAGGCATCGTAAGTAGTACCCAGCACTCGCAATCGGTGGAATAGGCTATATCCCAACCATCCGCCACCAGTTTACCTGATTGTGACGTCACGTGACAGCTGATGCATGTAATACTCTGAGCTATTCAGGGGACGTAACAAGAGCATTCACGTTCAGTTGATGTCTGGCACTCGACCAGGCATTTAGCAGCTTTACATCATTTGTTAGCACTCTGATTTCGTAAAGGAGCGAACCGTTTGCTGCCGTAACTCTTTGCGTTTAGCTCCCGTGTTGCGTACTGGAGCTGAGGTGAGGTGTGGTGTGTTTGCACTTGATAGTCAAACTGGGTCGATTTTCATATCAGAGGCTACACAGCGTTCTTATTTTCCTGTTTGTACGTACCATTACGACTAATGTGGCGATCATATGAATGTCTGAAGTAAGTGCAGATGTTCAGGGTAGAGTCCTTGAATTTGTCCTCAGTTTTAAAGAACTACACTCTGCTTTCTTTTTTTCTTTTGGGGGGTGGGGGTGGAAAATAATAAATGCCATATCCACCGTCCGGAAATGATCCTGGGTTCCCAATTTTATGAAGACTACTGGGGAAGCATTGTGTATCAGAAGTTAATGGTGAACCTGTTCGATGTATTTATTTGTGATTCATTTAATGGCGTCATCAGCAGCTCGGACTGTATATATAGCCTCGAATTATAGACAGATTTGTGAATGGTAGGGAAGTGCGTCTGTCGATGTTGCCTAATTTGAAGCACTACTCCCGAATGTAAGAGTTGGGACAGAAACCCAAGAAAAATATAATCAGTAATCCCAGATGTCTGTGCCGATAACTGAGCGTGGGAGCGCCCAGATACGAACCAGGAATGCTATACGTTATAGCGCGACGGTCGGTCGGACCTGCCTGATGCTTAGTCGGAATATTTAGTATGTCTGTCCATTACAACGTGAAGTCTTCACTGGCATGTGCATCACAGTGAGAAATGTTTCCAGAACGACGGTGATGTAAGTAAAGGCTAAAGAGAAACTTTAATTAAATTACAAACGTATTCTGACCTTTTTCACGTTACAAGTTCGGCATGATATTTTTTAACAAGACCTGCTACCCTGTACATGTCCTTAGTTGAACCGCAGTAGGCATGGCAATGTTAGGACCGTGAATGACAGGAAGTAAATCTCTTAAATATTGGTCCTCTTAAATACATTGGGCGTTCCATAACCTATCTCCTTCTCCCCCCTCCGGCTGTACGGCCGTAGTGGGCCTAGGCGTCCTCATCGTTGAGGTTTCGGGAGCACACTCAGACACATCACACTCAGTAAGACTCCTCAGGATGAGTGATCAGCCCGTCGCAGAGACCGTTACCTGACAACACATAACATTCACAAGAGACATCCATGCTCCCGGCGGGTTTCGAATCCGCAATCCCAGCAAGCAAGCAGCCGCTCGGCAACTTCTCTAGCAAGATATAATTGGATTACTTATTAAATGCTGTTGGATTTTATTTTATACTTCCCATTCTCTGAATACAATCCTTCTACTCTGTTTTTCATAGTGTCCGTTGGAAATGGCGAAATGGTTATGAATTTTCAGTGGGGAAGCATAAAAGCAGTAGTAGCCATTTTAGTGTGTTATCCTTAAATTGGCAAGAGGAACTGCTTCAAATCGTGACGAAGAAGTTAAGCCAGTTGACGTTTCTTGCCGTCGTTTTCTAACCTACAAACTCCCAGTAACTGGCACTAAGCTGCGGACACAACGTACAGTGCCGTTTGAGTCTTACGTTTAAGCGCTTTATAATGTCTCACGTTTCGTCCATTTAACCCGTTAACGTATTCTGACGAGTACCGAACATTTGTCCATTCAAGTCTCGTTAACTACTTCAGTTTAACTACATTAATAGCTGGGGAGACAGAGTAGCACAGTCGGTGTATGACTTGGCTACTGGCTGCACGACCCATGAATCGTGGTTCGATTTCCGGCATGGGCAAGAAATTTTTCGTTTCTCGAAAGCATCCAGATAGGATGTGGAGCCCACCCAGCCGACAATTTATTCAATGAGTACCGGGAGTAAAGATGCCAGGGCTTGAAGCTGGCCACTCACTGCCATCCAATGCCTAGGTGAAGAGTGTCTTGTCCAGGTTAAGGTAAATTAAAAACTGTAACATGTCGCCGAATGAAAGTCACAACACTGTTTGGGTAGTATGTTGATAAGAGTAATTTTTGTTGATGAGTGATAACTTAAGATTTTTTATATGGAATGTCGTAAAGTGTACAAGAACTGGCGATATGATGCCTACTGCAGCCGCTGTCAGGTTACTGTAATGTGAACAGATATGAAAACTGTGGTTATAAAGTTTTGAAACGTTTTTAAGTGTCGGAATATGAAACAACATGCACAAAAATTACGTATGTTGTCAAAAACTTGGTTTTGTACTTTGTCATGTAATGGTGGCAGAGTGACGATGGCATGTAAACATGTCAGGATTTGTATTGCCTGTCCTTGGAAGCAGAAATTTTTACTGCATGTAGGAAGTTTATTTTACACGGCAGAGATTTTAACGAATTTTTCGTTTGAATATTATTTTTGGTTTCCGAATGTGAAAGGAATTCGTTTCAGCAATATTCTTACCCTTCCTAGGAATTTTGTTCACCTTTGTTTTAAAAGAGTTGTTACTAAACTGTTTCCGACAGTGTATCTGTTAAGGTTTTCTTTAATTATTCTTTAGATTAAAATATTATTTTACATTTATTAACATATCCATTGGTACTATTTCGACAACCTTTTCAATGAGTGCATCAGATTTGAAGTTTGCACAGCTTGATGTTGAGGATTCTGGTATTAGTTAACAGATACCGACGTTTAGAAGGAACGTGTTTTCATCTTCAATGTTCGAGGAGTCTAGCTGAAGGCTTTCTTCGAAACGTCGGGATATTCTAACCCACTACACAACGTAACGCCACAGAAGACCAGAATCCTTTTCAGTAATTGTGATTATTGTGAGCAAACAGACAACAGTCAGATATCAGTCCTGAGGTGGGAGGGTCTTTTCCGGGAAGAGGTTCAGTGTGCAACGTCCTCTGCTGATGTATATTTCCAGAGTGGCGTGAGTAGTACAGTTGAGGAAATGGAATTTATCTCGGCTCCGTTCCTTTAATTGGAGAAACAGAGCGATGGTTATTGTCTGTCCTCAAAAGTCTGAGCGGTCCCCTGTCTCTCTGAGTACTTGGAAAGGGTAGTATATCACAGGGTGCGCTGACCACTTCCGCTGGAATGGCAGGAAACTGAGGGAGAAGCCCATCTACGTTACATTCACGTACCTACAAGGTCAGCTGTCTCCAACGAAGGGGGTGGGGGGGGGGGGGAAGGACTACCATTTTAAGACATTTCCAAATATTCTTCTTTGACATACACCAGTATTAATATGAACAAGTCTAACAAGAATGAAACGGGCGAGAAATACAGCTCGCGTCAGAGAGATTAAGTATGCGTAAAAATTTTGTTAGACGAAATTGAAGTGCAGACGACGACGTGTAAGATCTAGGCTTCGTTGGGAGGATAATTCTGTAATGGATATGCTTGTTGAAGCAGTTTGAGGTTACAGACGTTACAAGGAACAATGTGCTTCACCTTAGGATTTCGTAAAAGATGTGAAATTTCTCGACTAGGCTGTAGACTGTTGACTTTTTCAGAAAATATTTATCTACATGAACTTCGTTATGTGTTCTTTCACTGTCGAATATCAGAAGGAAATGAATGTGCTCACTTAACACGACTTCAGTCATGCAGACTATCTTTTCGGTGTATAACTGATTTTTTAACCTCTTCCAATACACATATCCTTTTGTTCGGTTTAAAGCAACAACGGAGGTATACAAAATTCAGTTATGTTGTTTAAGTCCTGCGGGTATTGTAGAAAATTTTTGTAGGCCTGTAGGACTATGTTGCATACGTAAACGTCTGTTGTGCTCAGCTTGCAGTTCGGATGATTAATCCGTATATTTGCGTCTAGTGAATCCCGAGACCCGTATGGGTGTTGTGGTGCTTTGGCGATTTCTGTGACAATTCTGTAAAGCTGACCTCGGAAAATTCCTAACAGTTGTGCTAATGTATAACCCATTTCTATTTTGGCCTCTTAGTCGACTCCGTAATAATCGTAGGAAATGGAATGTAAAATTGTTCACTGTTGATTGAATCTCAGTGTGTGACACGATTTAACGCCAAGTTAACTGCTTCAGAAATGCTTGAGGTGTAAGATACTGGTGAAATGTAGTACACCGAGAGGTACATCATCGTGTTTGCAGATAGTACACTGACAGTCACAAAATCGGCCAGGGTTCAGTATATGGTGTCTGCATGTGGGGAGCTGTTTCTGTTAGACTTTTTTCAGTGTTCTCGTATTTCTCTGTCCTTTATTTCAAGGACACGTTTTGGCAATACCCTGTCTGAGGGCGACTCGACATTGCCATTTCCAAGTCTATATGAAACGCCAGGAAGACTAGTTTGCTTTTCTCTTACACCAACACGAAATTTTAAAATTATGTCCAGCCTGTGAGGTGTCAGCGATACAAACCCTCTTCCACAAAGAAAGGCCCAACCCTGACTTGTACGAGCAATATCGATTGTACAATATTATACACTATAGTGCGGCGTTGCTAAGTAACCCGTAAGTTGCCCATACTAGCGTCAACGCACTGAATCCACTCTTTTGCACAGTTTCTGTATCAAATAAATCAAGTCTTATTTCTAGAGTTCTGGAAGCAGGTGGTTACAATAATTCATGTTGATGCTTAATTGACAGGGAAATTGTGGACTGTTAAAGCCGGAGGAGTAGATTAACACGAAGAGAACCACAACGTGTAGCTCAACAGCTTTATTTATCACGCGTAATATTGCTTGCAGTGGCTTAATTGTAGTGTACCATTATGTGCGAGTAGACCTCCTTGGTTTTACGATGTTGACGCGACTAACATGCTGCCATTGAACGTTTGAGTGATGTAGCAGCATGGAACGGGTTATGACCTGCTGAGAACAGATTTCCTGTACCTTGTAAAAATTTTTGCTTTGTCACTGGGGAAAAATAAATGGTTTGTAAGTGGATTCTTTATTGCGCCATTATTCTACAATTAACATTATATTTATACAAGAAATTATTCTTGATTTATTCCAAGAACTGAACGGGAAATAGAAATGTACGGCTGAACGTCCTCACCCACTGCTTCTATAAAAAAGTTTCATGAGACAGTCACCTGAAATAAATACGACGTCAAGCCCCTTGTGTTAATAGTGCCATGCGTTATAAACTCGGAAGGTTTAAAAGGCCTCGTCATGGCGATCGGTTGTTTTTCTTAGTGTAGCCTACAGGAGAGTAGAGATAGCCATTTAACTTGCTATGTGCATGGAGAATGTTACACAAATTGAATTGAATTTGGAGAGATGTTACCTTGTCTAACGTTGTATTATGCCTATAGATTGCCCATTGTTAAGAGGAATTGAATTTATTTATATGTTGAAAGCTGCTTTCTCATTGTAATAAAGCTGCACCTTCGTGATAGGCGGAGCTTACAATATCGAAACAAGAAAGTTGAAGCTTTCGGGTTTACAAGGGCCCATACATGGTTATATGCCGCGTCTTGTAGTTCGAGGTTCTAGAGGCATATGGGACGGTGGAACTGAACCACAGCAATCAGGTTAGGGCACAGATCGTACATAACGGTTTGGGTAAATACGTGTTTTAGAGTCTACAGGTCAGAAAAATCTACTACACTACCGGCTAAATGGCTCACTGCAATACTTATCGGCAAATGGGCGTGCCATAAAACTGGCAAAGATTTGTCCTATTTCTGCTGCCGGTCATTCTACATAAAGCCGGCATCTTAATTTGAGTCCAACGAAAGCTTGAAGCGAGCGCCACCTTTTGGTCTGGAATGTATGGGAGCCCTAAACAAAAGCTGGCCTCCCTAGTCTTGAAGCTGTGGGTAGAAGGTACAGTTTACCTGTACGCGCCGTTAAGGTTTACTGTAAGAGTGAAGGTGAAGCTCTGCTAATTCTTAACATCGGCAGTAGTTGGAGATGAGTTTAAATCTATGGGAGCCTTCAGAAAACCTCGCGTGGCAGTCTTGAATGTATAGGAGCCTCAATCAAACACTCATCTACCCAGGCTTGAATGCATGCGTAAAACGTTACGTTTTCGCCGTACACACCATGAAGGCACTAAAGCCTTAAGAAAACTCTGGCGTCTTAGTCTTGAATCTATCGGACCCTGAAATGACCGCTCGCCTTATTTGTCTTGAATCTAGGGGAGCCTTAATTGAACACTCGCCATTTCCTCTTGAACCTACAGAAAAATGAAGAGAACACTCCTCTCCTTGGAAGCCTGAAGTGAACACTTGCTAGTCTCGAATGCATGGAAGCCTGAGACGAACCTCTGGTCTCACTCTTCAGTACTTGAAGCCTGAAATGAACCTTCGCCTTGTAGTTTTGAACACATGGAAACTCTCCATCGAATTGTCGTCATCAATACTGATGAAGGAGTGAAGTACTTTGTCCCGTAGCTGTATAGTAACAACGCTAGATAATTGTAATAACAGAAAGAGGTCACGCCAGACGGAAATTGAACTGCAGGTGCATGCCCCTGATGGGGCCCCATGCTGAGTCGCTCCGCGCGGCGTCCCTATTCAAGTTCTGGTTCATTGATCAACCGCTTGTCCCTTAGCAGTCTTCGTTCCTAATCCTAGCCTCACCCATGATCCATCGTAAACGGTCCCCCAGCACCCTCACAGCACTGTCGACAGCTGACGTAACAGCCTTCCGAACCAAGTGCGGCGCTTGTGATCCGATTTCAGAACGAGATAAAAGAGACCAACCAGTTACTTCTGCGGCTTCCGAGTATCTCACTCATAATAACGAAAGATAGATTTCACGAGCGTTTTATAGAAATACCTGTATTTTCGTTGAGAACAATTCCGATAAACATTCCATCTGCTGTACATTCCGTGCTGTGCTGTCTATTTGTGTACTATTATTTTTGTATAAGGAATTTAATACTATACATTTTCCGTGAAATAGGCTATATATACGAAGGTCAGTTTATTTCCGACTTACTGCGCGAGTTCAAATATAGCGGTAACTCCTACGTGTTCCGGCCATCTTTTGTGGCCATCGGCAGGGAGTACAGTACATGTCACACAGAAGTCATACACAGAGTTCAAATGTAACGTCTTTGGTAAATGGTAAAATACAAACTGAAGACTACAACATGCTTATTTCGTCAGTCCATATTCGACGTCTAATAGGGTGTGCAGGCCAAAATATTTTCACCATTTTGAAATGGCTTATCAAGTCTTAGGCACAGAAAGTTAATCGCTTCAACTGTCAAAATCCTTTCTTTCAGTTTGAATTTTCATACCATAATTTACCTCAGACGTTAATAGAACGGTCTACTGTACTGTGTTGTATTGTAATGCAAAAAACAAATTTTTGTTCGATTTTATAGTTTTTTGCAGCCACAACATAGAAAAAAGTAACATGAAAATAAAAACGCTTCGTGTAAAATATGTAAATACGATTATAAACTTCACAATTTTGAGGACCCGTGTAACGTTTCTTAACATGTGGATCTTTTACGACAGTGTGTTCTGAAACCCTCGCCCAACCCCTAAGCCGGAAGATCGCCCATTTTCTGCTTATTCAGAATATTCGCAGCTACCCTCCATATTTGGAGGCTGTAATATGTAGCACCACAAGTTTCATGTACAGAGTTATATTTCCGTAGTCACTCTCAGGCTAAAATACTTCAGTATTGCTATGCTTATTCAGAACTTCTTTATCATATATGGAATGACGTTAATGGTGTTTTCAAGTAACCAGTTTGCACGAATAATACGTTTGTGTGTTAATGAGCTGAAGAACAGCACATCTGGACGCAGTGACATTTAATACCACGCTGGCCATCCAGTTTTTCACAAAAATTAGCATAGTATTAATAAAATTGCCGTGCCTGTTTAATTACTGAACGGTCGTATATTTGCAGTGCGGTGATGCAGATCTGAAAAAAAACTAAAGTGACAATAAAAGGAGAGGCACATTCGCACTTTCTGGCTCTCTCTGACGCATCACAGTCGATAACACTTCAAGAACGTGCAGTGTTTTTGTGCAGTAATGTAGACAACGACGTAGGTACGTACGGTGTGAACTGCACAGGATGGGCTATGGAAGGTACTTGATAAATTGTATCAATGTGGTTCAGTTAGCTGCCTAAACTGATGGCATGGTTATGTTTATTATTATTAACGACGACGACGGCAGCAGCAGCAGCAGCAGCAGCAGCAGCAACAACAACAACAACAACAACAACAACAACAACAACAAAGGCTTTTTAAATATTCTGAATTTGATATTCAGACTAAGGAGAAGGAACTTTGACAGGAGATCGCAAAATTTTCCCACGAAATTTCTGTCATAACAGGGGGTTTGTAAATCTGAAATCCGACGAAGTATGGGCAGCATTAAAATGCGAATTCTAGGTTTCATTAATGAACGAAGTGAGTCTTTTATACTGATGTAATCGCCTCCTGTGGTTGGTAGCTATGGAGAGTAGACAGCCTTGATGTCGAATCAAATGTGAGATCCTCTCTGCAGTGTATTAAATTGCAGTGCTACCGACGTAAATATATCGCGTCAGGGCCGAGTCACTCGCAGACTGTAATTGTCACTGAATTGGTTTAATCAGTTCAAGAATCGTTCCCTTTATCCGTGGCTGCCGCAATAGTACTTGTACCTGTTCAGTTTGTAAGTTGTTAATCTGCAAGTTTCCACGAAGTCTATGATTGGCGGACAGAAAGAAGTTTCTGTAACGCCCAAGTGTCATAATTTGTTTGAAGATTTCAGTACCGTTATGTCACTCCATACCACGTTAATGTTCGTCACCTTCTATACTCGTGTGATGTATGGGAGTTTAAGTGGTTGTATTTTTGCGCTGTGGACAGGGCAAAAATTCCATACTGTACTTCACGTTTCAACACAATTCTTGTACAGCATTAAGCGCACCTTGCTTTCCGGCATCTTTCAGCTGGAAATTGTCGGAGTTAGGAAATACACGTACGGCGTAACAAATTCTAGCATGTTCGCTCCATTTTGTATAATTATCTCGAAAGAAAATATTTGGAACTTTAGTAAGCATAACGGCTGTAGCAGTACGTGAATTGAATTATTGTTAGGTAATGTTTATACTTATTTTAATTGACTAAGTACATTATTAATCTCAATTGAGTTACATCTTTTCATACATGTATATAAGATCGGTGATCATTCTGGGTATTTCCCTCTAAGACTTACAAAAGGAGTGTGCTAGACATAAAATGTGTGCTTTTTTACGAGAAACTTTTGTTCAAAACATTTTTCACGCGACTAGTGCCGAATTGTTACACTTGAGGTGTGCATAGAAACGCGTGGAATATCTCTTGCAGATTGTCCGTTATTTTAGTCCAATTTTAACGACGAATGGTCTGGGTTCTACAGCTCTCAAGTTTCAATTAACAGTGACAACCTTTTCAGCTGTCCTCAAATTGTTTCTTGGAGACACATGGACAGAAGGGGCTGTTTGAAGAAACGTTTGGCAGGTATACGAAAGCGTCTGAGAAGCGATCAAGCGTAAAGAAGAAGTACAAAATTCTACGTATTTAAGTTTTGTCATTTAACGGTCATTTGTCGGTTAAGGTTATAGGAATTTCTGATTGAACGTTTTTACTCATATTAACAAATGCCTAAATAATGAACTTCTAACTCTGAATCTTATGTAAATAATAATTACAAATTATTGCCTCACGGAAGAGACTGTGTCCCTTAACCGCTACTCCTTAAAGTATTCGTTTTCAAAGTGTCGTCCGTGAACCCTTAGTGGTCCGCGAGGTTGTTTTGTCTTCATATTATTAGATAGGAGAAAAATATTGTTTCGGATGTTTTTAGTATTTTACGAAATTTGTTTTTCTGAAATAATGTTACGCTACAGTGTTGCTAAACCACATGTCCACAAGTTGTACCATAGGGGCCCGCGATTAGAGCTCGCCTTGGGCAGGTGGTCCACAGAATTAATGAGGCTTCGCAAGGGGTGCGCATACCAGAAAGCGTGAGAAATACTGCTTAAAAGTTGTGTCCGTACTATGACTAAGAAATTTAAAATTAATATTGTGCCGTATCACTAACAACACCAGGGTGTTGCTAAGGTCCTACTTACTATACCTCTTTTGTTTTAGTGTGTGGTGGACAAAGTGGCACTGAGACAGTTTTCTCTCCCTTTAGGTCTGTTTTCCCTCTACGGTACCATTCCATCAGTGTTTCCATTTACTTATCACTTATTTACTTATTTTCTTATCATTTGACACGTTCGTTAACTAGTACACTTAAGAACGATTTAAGAAGTGTGCTTGTTGTCTGTGATATACTCCACAGATCAAAGTGTCAATTCTGGATGTGCTTTCAGTACATTTCCTGTCATTGACCACAAATCTCGATACTTCAAAACCCCCTCTGCTGTGTCACTCCATTTGAAATTTCTCGACTGTTGTGTTACCTTTTCTGTTCGCTTTCTGCATCAAATATTTGGGATTAGATGGTCTTTTCGAAAAGTCTACTCATGAATGTTATTAAATCGTTTTAAACGTGAACAATAATGTGAATGCAAAGCTTAGAATTTTGGTTTAATTGTTGGAGGCATGTACACCACAATTCATCGTTATTTTATGTGGGCTACTCTGATGCACGAGGACATTATTATTTACAAGTCAAGTATTCGGGACCCATCTCTTTTTCTTATGTATATGAAGAGTGCATTTGTAGGCTAGCCCATGTGATGAAAATGGAGGTGTATGTTAAAATACGTTAAAACTCTAAAATGCGAGAATGTAAAAACTTTAACTCAGAACAGAAAACAAAGAAACCCCCTTTGATCTGTACACGTACAGAGGCGTATATACGGTCAGCATTCCTCTTAGGTAGGCAACACGAATTCCTTGACTTTCTGATGATTCAAAGAAAATTTTATGTAATCTTACAATTCTACTGAGGAAAAGGAAGGAGTTCTCTTTGAAACTTCTGTAACTACTTAGTATTTCGTTTTAGAAAGTTATAGACGAGCGGTCTTCTCCTTGTTAACTCAAGCGGAAAGAACTGAATGGTACTGTGAAGGAACAACAACAGGTTTCACCTTTGTACGGCAACGTGTGGTTGCCATTGAGTATCCAGAAACTGCATACGCCTTGAAGTGGCGAGACCGGCTTTCTTTAGACCTTGTTATGTGGCGACTGCGAGGGATTACGCCAGAATGCCATTGCTTAGGCGGGAAATGAAAGATCGCACGAGGCAGCAAAAGAACTGTGGGTTGTAAAAATAACTTTCTCAGAAAGTAGTGCAGGTATGAGTGTTGCATTGTGTTAGGTAGGAATGCTCAAATCCCGGGCGCCAGGTCACCACCCGGCTGACTAAATTTTTCTACGGCGGCCGAAATTTTTGTGAGTCCTCAGTAAGGAACTTGCCTTACGTCACTCTTCTGACGTCTGTATTTTGAGGTGACTTCTAGATTTGGAAAATTTGTGGACCTCTGGTTTTAGGTAGGTGTGTGGTGTGCGGGCTTTGAGGTTGTCGCAGCAGTGATGATGAAGCCAGTCTTTGGTTTACGACGCCGCGTACATTGGTGTGCAGGTACCAGGATTTCGGAGGAACTTGCGTCTTCCATCTTCAGTGACGTCCAAGAAGGCTTGTACTTGTCGTATCCAAAAAGACTCATGTCTTCTTCAGGCAGGTATTCTGTTTGGGAAACACAGTACAGTGAACCTCGGTTATACGGGCTTCGGTTATAACGTATTTCAGTTACAACGGATCGTTTTTCCGTTCCCCGGCCGTTTCTCTATGCTTTATCATTGTAACTACCTCGGTTACACCTGTCTCTTATATATCGGATCTTCGGTCACATCGGATTTCTCCGACATTCCCCAACAGTTGATTTTCCTCGGCTATACCGTTTTTGGCAAAATAATGACAATTTCACAGAGGTTACAGTGTGTTCGAGCGCTGGGTGAGCACTCGTCAGAGCGACATGCAGACTGCATATGTAATTTAATAGCTTTTGGACCCGAAGACGCCCTGGATACTTGCAAATTTTGCAGTTTGTTTGGCTTTGCTACGGACAAGGTCAAACCATGAGCGGTTATAATGGATAAGCCAGGGCAGTCTCTACCTGTTTCCGTTATTCATGCAGCAGTGAGAAAGTACTGTAATTGTCATATGCGAGCTCCTTTACGGCACGTGGGGCAGAGTGCCCTGTCATAAATCAATTACGGCTTGACTTCGGCGCATTTACTTGTAACATTTTAGGTAGCGATTTTGTAAGAATTTTACTTACCGTACGTACACAGAATTCTTTTTTCGACATATGTGTCAGTACGGGCCAACCAGCCAGGTGCGAATAAGTAAAAAAGGTAAAGCTATCCCATTACAGAGGGTTCCAGGAAGTAGAGGCTCCCAGATTTGAAGACAGTCGGCACATAAAGGTGGTAAGGTTGTCAGCCCTACGCACCGGCCACCTTTACCCCCCAGGAAATATTCCTCGTACTGTTTCTGTTAGAGGCTGAGTAGACCCCAGGGCCACAGGGCGGCCGGAAGGATTTTGTCAATGAAAAATTCCAATGTCACCAGCGGGAATCGAACCCGAGGCCTTCCGGTGTGTAGGGCAGTGCCTCAACCAACTGCGCCACGCGAATACGTACAGTATTTAAAAATTTTGGCGCTCCTAATGGCCGCGCCGTGTAAGGTGTGGGTCTGCCGCTGTTCGCTTGCTATGATTGTGAGTTGGAATCCCGCCGGGGGCATGGATGTCTGTCTCTTGTGAGTGTCGTGTGTTGTGACATAGAGGCCGATCACGCGTCAAGAGTAGTCCTACAAGAGTGTGGTGCATCTGAGTGTGATCGTGAAGCAACGGGAATGAGGGGGCCCTGGCCCACGAGGGGCTGTTGCGCCATTGGGGTGGGATTTAAAAATGTTGAGTATGTTGTACAATACAGTAGGTGCGTAAAGGAGGGGAGCATTCACGCATCTTGGTGCGTGGTGCTTCCATCTGTTACATCAAGGGTTCACGAATGTAGTAATGTGTGTTTTTGTGTGTGCAAGA
This sequence comes from Coptotermes formosanus, assembly GCA_013340265.1. Classification (NCBI taxonomy): domain Eukaryota; kingdom Metazoa; phylum Arthropoda; class Insecta; order Blattodea; family Rhinotermitidae; genus Coptotermes; species Coptotermes formosanus. The sequence continues at coordinate 164,736 of BLKM01004955.1, forward strand.
TGGAGCTGTTCATGTCTGTATGCAACAAACTGAAAACAAGCGTAACTTAAGTGGTATAAATTTAAATGTTATGTTAAAAAGTAATTTAACCGACCCTCGGATATAACCGACTTCAGTTATAACAGATAGTTTTTGGACTCCCCTTGGGATTCGTTATAACCGAGGTTGATCGTACTAAATTGTAAAATTATTATTTTATCCGTGCATTTGAATCAATATTTTCGTATAAGGTACCAACTAAATGCACCTGCAATATATATTACATTATAATCGCTTCACCGCGGCGTTTTTCGGCATGACGGTACCATCTTCAGGGAGTAGGCCTACATACGAAACTGAAGCTTGGTGTGTCATGCCGAAACATGTCGCTGTGAAGTAACTAGACTGTCGTATATATTGTAAGTGCACTTAGTTGGTACATTAAATGAAAGTGCAGTATTAATATTGCTCTATAAACACAGGATTTCGGACTCGGTGGATTCTTTGGAACGATCTAAAGAACGGAAAATGGACATGCGATGCAATAAGTATCATCCCGATTACGGAAGAGGGGTAATGTACAGAATAAACCCACACAACGAGAACAAGTGACACCAGACAGAACAGTGTAAGATATTCTACTTTGAAGCGTTTCTGGGTGTCCCGCCCTTGTAGTCAGTTTCCACTAAGGTGCGCGCGTGCGCGGCCGCGCAGTAACTGAAATGCTCCCGCCCACACTGAATTGCTGCCGCGCAGCTGGAATTTTTTTAATTTTCACTGTAAATATTCTTACAAATATTACAAAAACTTTTTAAAGTGCCGAGCAGTCGTCAGGTCGTGTAAAAATTTTCTACTCGGAGCAGTAGCAGGTCCGTGCAGCTGTAAAAAAAATTAGAGGGAACGTTGCTTGTAATTCATAAAGGAAAGTCGTAGCGTAGATAATAACGTAACTACGTAATTAAAAATTATTTTGGCGTTGAGTGCTTACTATGAGAGACTGTTTTTGGGCACAGCCCGATCGAAGTCATGAAAGTGAATACTCCGATTACCATATATGCTCATAAAGGTAGTGAACAGACTAACACAAGTGACGGAAGAGTGTCGTAAGATAGTTTACAGTCATTATATTACTTCGTGATATTTCATTTTATGCTGTGCAGTGATCATATCCTATACAGTAATCACACCATTATAGTACATTTCAGAAAGCAAAATCCTCTTTATTTTCAATGTAATTTCGTACGTGTTTCCATCACATTAATCATCGTCAGGTTGTGTAACTTTTGGCCTGCACATCTACGACAGTTCGCGGGAATTCGGCACGTAAAAATGGCCACGACCACTTTGTTTCACACCCTTTCCATTTAATCATTCGCTTGCCGTACTGAAATTAGACCCTGAAACCTGAATTACTGATGGCGTAATTAAGTAAACAAACAGACAATTTTCTGTGACTATAGATTCTTGAACTGTTACATCAGCCACTTCCTTTTAAATTTATTCTTCTAATGAACGTACGTTAGGAGTCTTGTCATATCGCTGAATAACGGAATAAAAGTAGGCCAATGCGCAAATTATGCGTTCTCAGGTTCTCACAACTGAGCTTTTTTACAACTTATGGCAAAGTTTTGTGCCTGCGTTTCTCCGAGAGGTGGGAACATATCTCTACTGCACGGTGTTACCACCCCCCTCCAAGAATCGACAATCATGTTATAAAATTACCTATATAATGCACACTCGGTTATGTATGTACGTGCTAATACGTAAAACAAACCTCCCTTCTCACCCTCCTCTGCTGTTTGATTTAGAGGAATGTACACAGCAGTGCAGTTAGTATTACACACATTACCGGTGTAGATATTCTTGAGGTTTCAGGTACGTAATTGGTCAATGAATGACTGTTTTGTCTTTGTGTTTCTTACATCATATTCGTGTACGGTTACTCTGTGGCGTGGAAAGGACGACATGCATTTTAAATGTTTAAAGGTAAAGGTCGCCCTATAACATGCCATAAGAGGCAAGGAGAGGGAGTAGCTTTTATAATTCTACTCATTATTAACCTCGGGGCTAGATGGTGGTGGTTGATCAACGCCCGGTACCCATTTTAGAGGAAGCTGGGTGGGGCCGTGGACCGGTCTGGAGAAGAGAAATTATCTTGACCCAGCGGGGTCCTAACCCCTAACTTTCCAGCCCGTAGCGAGTCACTATACAGACTACGCTGTCCCAGCCCTTATTTAATCACATGAGCAATGAATAGAGCACACAGACTGGTGTCATTCGGTGGGTCCAGTACATTCTGCTCCTTTGCGAGACGTACTGGGAAGACGTCGCATAAGTACAAGCAGTATCGAAATACTTCCGGTTATTCGTCTGAACTGTATGAAATTTGACGTTTTCACGAAAGTGGAAATTGCTATGGCCCGTCATTGGCTTGTGACACGGTGCAGTCTGGTAGATGCTTACTTTCGGAGAATCTCTGTCGGTATGTGCGCTATAACCATTAATCCTGAACATGGAGGTTTCGTGTTTCTACGAAAGATTGGTGCAATCGTACAAGGCTGCACGATGTCATAATCTAGGAAACGATAGTATGAGGTGTTACGGATTTTTTTACTGTAAAGGGCCCCGCAGCAGATGCAACGGACCCACCGCAGCCTTGAGGCTTATTGTGCAACCCTGTGATGAAGTTGATTTTTTTTTTTTTTCGTTTTTCAAGTAATGGAGCACCGACGGAATGAAACTGACAGGGATAAACCAAAGTACTCAGGGAAAACCCTGTTCCAATGCCACTTTGTCGACTACAAATCCCACATGTACTGACCGGGGATCGAAAGCAGGTCTCCGCTATGAGTTACTTGCATTTCAGTTATTTTTCAAATTTAAAGCCTGCTAATTGCAGTATAATGTTCTTAATAATCATTGACATATGTTTCCCTTCCATCCGGGAAATTTAATAGAAAGTTATGTGATTCTGAACGGACTGCGCTGGGCCACCCGACCCTTGGTGACCCTAATCAGTCCACTTTCTGAAGGACGGCTTAAAGAAGGGTAAACAGATCACTTTTAAAGGATCATGGGTAACTACCTTTAGACCGGCCTGTCTACCGACTATCTTTTGTCCGTCTCCATCTTTTTAAACCTGTCACATTTTTTCTCTCTCTTTCCCTTTTTGTTGTTGTTTTTCTCATGTGTTTTCTGCCCAAGAAAAGGGTGGGGAGTGTTATGTAGACGGGATGGAATGTGAAACGAGGCTCACCCCACAATTCTTTCAGGTCTGCCAACTCTTACATAGCGTTTAAGGAAGAAGAAAATCCGTCGATACTGTGGTCTATTTCATGTTAAGACGAGGAATTTCGGCGCCTACGTTCTTGAACTTCCATATTGTAGTGTATCATATAACGTGGTAAACACATTCTGTAAGTCTTTGTGACGTCATTAATTTGCGGTAATAAAACCGCAGTTAATTTTGGAGCATTTCCTCTGCTTGGGGTTTTTGCCTATGGCCAGTTTTATTCTCATTTCAAGTCATGTGGACTGGCTGTGGAGTCTACCCAGCCTCCTGCTCAGTGGGTGCCAAAGGTAAAGGGGCCGGAGCATGATGCTGGCCACTGATCCCTTCATGTCGTACATAGAAACAAGTTTACTCTTACGTCTGACCAAGTAATTTCGGCGCAAGATGGTTTTGTTTCGTTGAAACAGTAAAAAAAATTCCCTGTCTGAGACGGAGGTCCAAACATAAAGACCTAAGACGTGACAATATAGGCCTACTTCCTGGTCAGGGCTATTGCACACCTCTCAGGATGGTGATAAATGTTAATGGAAAAATTGGGGATTATTATTACAAAGGGGAAATCGAAGAAGCTGTGGGGAAACCTGCTTTCGTTCCACGTCATCCGCCTAGAAGTCACATTGTCACCCGGGAGTGAACGCAAGACCCCGCGTTGAGAAGCCAGCATCTTACCGCCTGAGCTATGCGTGGCCTTCTTTGGTACAGTAACGTTAAGTAACTGATTTCTTGTTCCGGTTGCCAAGTGGATTGAACTGTGTTTGTGTTTAAAATGAGAGTGCGGTAGCATACTGCACGAGCTGAAGAGTCGCATTCACTTTGAGATGATGCGTGGAAATCAAGTTCTTAAGTGAACTGAATAATTAAGACTAGAATGAAGTGATTTTTGTAATACATAAATAATAAATACACATAAAACTATTTACTGTTATTTGGGACTTATTCGAATTGGCATGAATTCAAAATTATGTGTTGAATGAATAAGTAACTAATGTTAAGGATTAAATGTGTGTTGATAAATATATAACTTTTTGCATGCATGAAAATAGAGTTGTATGGTGCTGACGCTTGCGCACTTCTGAAAGTAGATCGGAAATACCCGGAAAGTTTTGAAATGTGCTGGAGAAGGATGGAGAAGTTCAGTTGGACCGATTGTTTGAAAGATGAAGAAGTATTACACAGAGTCAAGGAGGACAGGAACGCCTTACATACAGTAAAAGAAGGCTAACTGTAAAGGTCACATCTTGCGTAGGAACTACCTTCTGAAGCACGTTGTTGAAGCAAGGATAGAAGGAAGGACAAAAGTGAAAAGAAGACGAGGAAGAAGATGTAAGCAGCTATTGGATGGCCGTAAGGAACGAGAGAATGCTGGAAATTGAAAGAGGAAGCACTAGATTGAATTTTGTGGAGAACTCGCTTTGGAAGAAGCTATGGACCTGTCGCAAGATTACGGAACGATTATGGTGATGGTGGTGGTGGCGGCGGTGGTGGTGGCGGCGGTGGTGGTGGTGGTGGTGGTGGTGGTGGTGGCGGCGGCGGCGGCGGTGGTGGTGAATGCTTGAAAGCTGTGTTGTAGTAGTGCAGTACACAAAAAAATAAACTTATTTGAGCGTATTCTAGACACCTTCGAGATTTCCCATTGTTTCTCCTGTTCGGCAAGACATGGTTGATTGTGCAGACGTACGTAGGGCATTTCTTTTATATAGTTAGATATGGAACTGCAATACTGGTGGAGAACATATATCGGGTGTTGTCGGGAAGTAAATTGTGCTTCACTTTTCTCTGTCTCCAGGGTGTTTCATACATTTTGTGTTGCGATGGCTACTTAGCGACAAGCGTGCAGATGCGCTGTAGGTCTTCACGTAAGGTCGTCATTTAAATTGTCGGAGCCAAATGAAAGTGGAAAATCTAGACAATTTTTCATGAAATTTCCCAAAATAAAGTTTCATGAAAATTCTTTCAGCCGTTTTCAAGCTCTAATACGCTTACAAGGCAGTTTTTAGTAGGCGGTCCACAGGGGCGTGAACACGCCTAAGGAGCAGTGACTTAAACGTAAACCTCTTACGCAAACATTAGTTTAAATTCCTTCCGAGGCTTACACAATAGAAGCTTTGTTACTCGTTCTCTGAATTCATTCACCGGACCAACACCTAAGTTCTGAAAGAGAAAGTCACAGTATTAATTCCTTATTTCACTTCGGCTCTCTGACGTTGTGTTTTTTCTCGCCGTACCTTCGGAAGCAGTTTTGTACAGATTTATTAAAATGTGCCTGGGACTCAGAAGTTGAGACGTAATGTATATCAGTTCATATACTATGTACCTGTCACCACATCCAGTGGGCACTAGACGGGCCTTTCACCGGGTTTTTGAGTCTTCTATTTAAATTTTGCCGGGAGAGTTGTGCTGGAGGTAAAGTGGCCAGGGCGTGAAACTGACCACATCCCTCTAGAGCCTAGGTAAAGAGTGCATGGAATTGTACTTCTGTTTCCCACATACCCTCACACATTGATGCTTAATTAAGCCAGGGGCGAGCTTGAGGCGATCGGAGCATGAAATTGATCACCCCCCCCCCCAAAGTCTGATGTCTAAGAATATGTGGAGCTTTGCTTCTCTTATTTTACGTTGGCATATTGATGCGGTGTATCTTGTGGCCGACACCTCGGACGTTATTTGACACAACTGTTATAATGAATAACATCAGAATTATATGAAATGGTATTCATTTTTATGTGGTCCAGCACGGTAACAACTAACCAAAATTTTTCCGCTTTTGCCCAGATATGTCGCTGACATCATATCCCCAAATCTGTTCACGGAACACTTAAGATGATGTTACAAATACGGCATTTAAATATACTCGGTTAAGCGCAAGTAATCATCGAGTAGTAATTGTGAACAATAAGCATTATATGACAACTACTTCCTTCATATTTTGCGAAAAATGGAAGACGTAGAGGCGTAAGCCTACCGTATCCAACATTGGAGTGGAAAGGCAGAAAAATTTTTATGTGTTACGAACGAAAGGAAATGTTGGATACCCGTCTCTAAGAATTTGAGATAGGAGATTATATAAAGAAGCGAGCCAGTAAATTGTGTCATTTGTAGGTATGAATTGCAGAATTTTCTAACGTCATTGAAGCATGTAAATGAAAGGCGCTATGAGTTCTTCCGAGAGTTTCTTATTTTTCTTCTCGTAATTACTTGATAAAACTCACTGAGTTTTATGATTTACATGACTTTTCTTGAAAAGCAGCTGTAATTCCTTGATAATAGGTGACGCAATAAACACTGTTCGGAAACACCGCTCATACTGTGTAAATAGTTTTCAAGGTTCGGTACCTGCCGGTGAGAATTACATTTACATTATATATCATGTAACCGGATATTTTCCAGTCCGCAAGGCTATGGATTCAAATAAATATGAAGGAATTAACGATCCGTGAAAATGCAATGGATACATGGTGTCATACAAATTTGATACGTCAATACATGGAAGTCCCTAACATCATGTTGTTAATTTTTGCCACACTCTCCACACTATCAGCGTAGGGCCGTTTTCCTCTGAATGGCCGCGTCTTGGCTTAGGCAGGTGTGTGTTGACTATTCATGACGAACTTTTTGGGTCAAACCCTGAGAAATGTTTTTTTTTCTTCAGTGGTGACACAGCCCGTATCGGTCCCTAACGGTTGAGTGTTTCTTCTCCAGATAGTCTTATCTCCTGCTAGAAAACCTAAGTAGTAGCCTACATGTTGGATTTGTGGTAGGCTGAGTAGTTTGGCGGTAAGCTTCGCTCACAGGGTTCTTCTGGTTTCCCTGCCTACCATTTTGCCACTAATGCTTCCTTCACAGGTGTTCAGTGTTAAAGGCTGGATATACATTACAGGGATGGCAATCGATATGAAATTTTGTATCAGTATCCAATATTTTTATCTTTTATAAAAATCTTATTTTGCCATTTTTTGTATTGCAGGTTGTTGTACATAAGGCATTCCGCTTCTAATTAAAACTTTCTGTTTAGGTAATCATTGATGGGCTCGGATAATATTTTACGGCCGTCTTCTGACATTTCTTATTTTGCGTCACTGAAGCTGTAAAACTATACATTATTTAAAATTCTCCTCTACAGTTTTTTTCTTCACAATTGATAAAATTAAATGTGCCACCGAGTAACTGATATATTGATACGCTAAATTTAAGCCGTTATGGAATAGGTTTCTACGATGTAGATGGCAAATGTTGCGCATCATATAACTTATATTTTACAATTTTAGTATTTTGGCTCATTATGTTTATGTGACCTGCATGAATTATAACTGCCGAGGCAGTGTGAATGTGGGTTTCCTCAGCACATTCAGACAACTGCCAGAATATGACACGGGTTAGGCTACGACCGCTTTTTATTTTCAAACTCTGTCCAGTTCGTCATTCATTAGCCATCCTACCATTCGGCGCTATAGTGACAGCATCGTAGAACAAATAAGTTTTCAAAACATTTCCCTACCGATGACGTTATGAACAGACTGGCCTTCAGTGACTACTCATAGGTCAAATTCGATTACATTTTGGTAATCGAAATAAAATGCTGGGAGCCGGAGTCAATAGAGAGTTGTTAAGTGGTGACGTGGGGACAAATATCACTTTCTGACCAGTACGTGTTGAGATTGCATATAGGCTACCGTGACAGTGATGAGAACACACTAATGGCGTAATATCTTGAATGCGGATCTGTAAACATGCATTGCATAAGAAAGGAACGGGTAAATAAGATGATGACTGCTGTAGGTATTGTCCGAAATGTGAATCGCAGTCTAGAAAAGGAAGAAATTTAATGCGTCACGAAAGTTCTGCAAGTTTTAGAATGGCTTTGTTTTTTCCAATGTTTGCGAGAATATAACTATTAGAGCTAATATTTGCCATTGTATGTCAGTAAATATCGTGTATGTATGTGTGTGTGTGTGTGGGGGGGGGGGGAGGACATCAAGTTCTGTATTAACTCCCTGGTCGCCCTTGTGGATCTGTACGTTTCGACACGCATAATACCAAAGTCCGTGGCTGGACACGATCCTGAGTCAGTTCCACCCACACCAGATTCTTTCTCTCAAAGCAATCTTTCCATTTGCCACTCGGTCGTACTAGAGATTTCCGTAATAATATCCTGTTCCGTCAATGCCTCTTGCCTCCTCCTTCGAGCTGCATGTCCAATCCTCCGTGATCTCCTAAATTATTGCTTTTTATAAGTGCGCAGAAGCCAGTGAGGGCCAACATTTTATGGCTTTTTGATTCTCTTTGTGGGCCCTTGGTGTGGCTCTTTGTAGAGGGGAATAGGCCTCTCGCAAGAACTTTACTACGCAGGACAACAAAAAAGAGAGCGAGAAAAATTCAGGCATTCGCACGTGTTCCCAGTGAGTTTGGAACCCACGATCTCAGTTTTCGATCGGCACACGATAATCTGAATTTGTAAACTCTGCGTTCCTAATACGGTCGTTTACTCGACACATCTTCCCAAACACACGTCATTGGAATTATACTGTTCTGTGACACTGAGAAGCCACATGCCACACAAATAAGAGGGGGGTGGGGGACGCTAAACCAGTACCTTTTCTTGTCTACAAAATCGACTGTTCATTTCTCTCCGTGTAACTCTTGGTAGCAGAGCAATCGCATGGTTAAGGCAAAGTTATTCCTACGCTTTGAATTAAGCGCTACACCGTAAAGATGTAGGGAGCAGTGGAGGTGTAGCTCCACGTACTTAACTTTGGGCACTGTGTGGAGGTGAGTGGTCAGATTCGCGCTCGGCCTCTTTACACTTAAGGAAAGAACCCTTGATAACAATGGAATCAGAAGCTCAACGAATTTTTTTTCATTCATCTATTTATTTATTGATTTTTGTGGTTTATTTGGCCACGCCGTAACTCAGACTATGCAATGTCAAATTGTAGGCTGCATATTGAATTGGGAAATTTGTCGGGGGCGGCCGCAGCCTACTTTAAGGTATTGTCCCTACGTCTGCCAGGTGATTCCGAAGAAGAACCACGTTAGTCCGTGTCGTTCCCAATACTGATACGGATTTTTATTACAACGCTGTAACATTCATAACAAAGGACTGATGACGCTACAAAGGCGAATGCGTCTCCTTGTAGACAGAATATGTAAATAACTACCGACTGCACAGCCTGTCTGGAGCACTATGCAGTTTTCTGCAACCCGAATTTTCACCTTTGCATTAAGAAATATCTATCACTGGAACAAACGTTAACTTACTATTAAACTATACAAAGCCAACTGCCTGCTGTGTGCCGCCTACCTGCATTCAGAGAATTCCGCATGTTGCGCGCAGGGTGTATTACGTGTCGCAGTCATTCACTGCGTCGCCTGTCTTACGAAAGGTCCATTGCCTTTTCTAAAGCGAGTTCTCCGCAGATTGCTATCTCTTGCTCCAGCTTTCAATTTTCAGTATCAACTAATTTTCTTAAGGCCATCTGGTAGCTGCTTTCGTCTTCTTCCTTGTCTTCCCGCCACTTCTAACCTACTTTCTATCTTTCCTTCTATAACGTGATTTAAAAGGCAGTTCTTGCCGAAATATGACCAATTCAGTTAGCTTTCCTTCTTCTTCTTGTACGTAGGATGTATCTTTCCTCCTTGGCTCTGTGTAATACTTCTTAATTTTTCGAACCGTCAGTCCTGTGATCTCCTCCATCCTTCTCCAGCACCACATTTCAAAACTTTCCAGGCGTCAGATTTTATACGTTATTTACATTGATTGAAGTATTCAAAGGTAAGAGAGAAATTACTTGACCTGTGCAAGGTCCATACGCCTTTCTGTAACGTCTCTTGTGTGAAAGCCCTTGGCGTTGTATTTCTGGGAAAACGACAAATAGTCAGCTGACACCATGTACTGTCATGGTTACCAACCATCGACTCATGGTGGTCTGTTGTTGTTTTAACATGTTTTAACCAGAACCCGGCGCCTTTTTCTTCACTTGATGACTAAGACAAATCTTATGTAACAGGGGTGACTACAAAGCAGCTTTAGAGTCGCACGCATCTCGCACATGTCATTGGTGCGACTCGTGCTGCCTGGATTTAGTCAGGCAGTGGACGATGTTGCGACCGTACGTTTGGCTTGATTAATAGAGACAAGGCTGTTGTCCACGTTGACTCATGAAGTGCGGCTCCAGAAGCTCGCGTAGCTGGCCACCCTTGTTATGTGAGATTTCCTTTAAGTTAATTTTTTGTTTTCTTTGTCTCTTTTTATATTGATTAGACACAGGTTCAATGCATTTATCCTCCTTATATTAGGCGTTTGGTAACAGACCACTTCTTTTACTGTTTAACAGAATTTTATTGTAGTTGAAGTGAGCATTTTTTGTGTCGTGGAGCTGTTATAGCCATTTCATAGCGCATGCGCGTAAATATGATTACATTTGTGAGATATGAGATTCTGACGGCGGTGTTGATGGGGATTAAAGTCTTCTAGGATGTTACTTAATGTATACTGGTAAACTTTACGTTTCGATGGAAAATAGTGTCTTAATTCTTCAGTATCAAGCAGTCTAAGGTGAATTCAGTGAATATACACGTACTCGGGACTCCTGGATGCTGAAGATGAAGGCACCAACTCTTCTCCGTAACATCGATAACTATCATTCGGCACGGCATAATATCTCAGACGGCCAGAGTACTTCAGTACTTGTTACATGTCTGAAGTAGATTCCCTGCTTCCTTTATAAAGGATTCAATATCGTCAACACAACGAATTTTTGTGATTATTCATTTATTTGAAGGCGACGTGTTTCGACGAAAGTTGATAATATTCAGGCCGCCTAAATCATAGAAGTTATAGTACACAGTTCCATTATTTAGTGTTAATAAATGAGATCTCGTTTTTACATTTTATAAAGCGTATTGCTTTGTCACTGCCACTGTCACTGTTTGGTGGTTGGAAAATTAACAAGACAGGCAGTGTGCGTATAAACGTTAACATCAAGGCGCTTTCGCGTAGCCACTGTTGCCGTGCGAAAGCAGTATTACCTATTCCGAGTGTGTGTCTGTAGCCTTAGTTATCCTATATCCAAAACGCATGCTCCTTATTATATTGTAGTATGTGACCTGTCTAGTTCTACTATGTTTTTCCACATTATCTCATAAACGGCACGATTTTCGAGAGAGAGAAGAAGGTTAATGGACATAAAATATGTGATTTGATTTTCTCTCAAACTTTTGTCTGGATCATTTCTCATGTTAAGAAGAATTCAGTGAATTTATCCAGTACGGTGATTAGGTTACGTACTGGACAAACAAGGAATCCTTCGATTCCCGGCTGGGGCAAGAGACTTTTCTCCTCTGCAAAGCGTCCAGACCGCCTAGGGCTCACCCATCTCCCTACTAAGGGATACCCGGCGCCCTTCTCCTCAGAGGTAAAGCTGCGTAGGCATGAAGCTGACCACTCACCTCGCTTCTGCAGTTGTTGGCATTGTATATCTAAGGCTTTCAATTTAATGACAATATCTAATTAACCACTGGGCCTAGTTACGTCATACATGGAGACACAGCATACAGATAGCGTGTCTATAACTTCTGTGTAGGCATTTTTTAACAGTTATAAGCATGGCGACGGGACTAACTCTGTCATCTGATGTGCTTCTGCTATTCTGTCATTACTCACCAGCAGTCTGTTGATGCTGAGCATCTGATACGCTTTAACTGAACAACAGTCAGCCACGTAACCTTTGTTACATGTAACAGAAAACAATAGCAGCCTCTTACGTGCATGTGTTATATCTAACTTCGTATTCGGTTATTTTCTTAGACTATTATAGCGCTTGATTAAGTAGATTTATCTCTTCAAGAAGAGCAAAGGGAGAAGGGAAAGAGCTAAACGTGCCTTTTTGTCATGAATTTTTCAGTTAAGTCAATGACTTGAAATGGCAATTAACTTTTAAGGGTCATTTTCTTAATTTAATAAGTCTTCTAATGCTTAAGTCGAACTGTGTGAAACACAGCACGGAAAATTGCGCCTACTTCACATGCTGCTGTAAGCTTGCACATCCTGTAAACTAGACTGTAAATATGACATTTTTATGGTCTATGCTATAGAGCAGGCGTAAGAGAACAGTAACTTCACCGTCTAAATTTGTGACATACTTGGAGGGGGGGGGATAAAATCTCTGTGGGTGTACAGGTAAAAATGTGGCAAAAATTGAAAATTCCATTCCAAATTTACACGATACCCAGCTATCCAGGTGTATTAGTCACTGACAAATGGATTAACATTTATTAATTACTGTAAAGTGCGAACTTTGTCTTACGGAATATTAAGTTTTGTCTATGAAATTAAGTACGTGATATGTAATAATTGTATAATATTTTTAGTATTTTTGACCATACTTGCTATTCTTTGGCGCTGTAAAATCTCGTCGGCCGGGATAGCGTAGTCAGTATAGCGACTCGGTACGGGTTGGACCGTCTTTAGTTCGAACCCTGGTAAGGGGCGAGATTCCGTAACCGCCCAGACTCTCCCCGAGGCCCACCCAGCCTCCTGCACAATGGGTACCCGCTCTCTTTCCCCAGGTTAAAGCGGCCGGGGCGTGGCGTTAACTACCAACCTCCATCTAGCGCCGAGGTTAAGAGAAGAATATGGCTGTAGCTACCTCGACTCCGTCTCTGAGCCTTCATGGCCTGTTATGGGAGAAATTTACCTTTTTTTTACCTTTTATTGTAACATTTCTCATTAGTCGCTGCATTAATTATCCAACTGATGCAGCATCGTTCAGGGATGTAAGAATCACAACGTGACAATTATCGAAGTTCGTGTGTTCCTCTGTTTTTGTTGGAAGGTATTTTAATACAATTGAGAGGAGGGAGTTCCTTGGTATCCACAGGAGGCATAGTTTGATTAGTTCCTTTTGGATCTCATTTTCTGCCCAAAGGAACATGATTTACATGCCTAACAATATGGCTGCCTGCCCATTCGATGCACCTGCCAAAAGGAACATCACTAGCACACACAGCGGACTGTAGCTATCCATCATGTCACCGTCGTTATAACCGTTATTGTGACGCTGCCTTTCTTGTCCCTATCGATGTGTCATGCCTATCAATAATAACTGACTAATACTCTGAGTTTAATGCACTTCCTTCGGTTGATTTAAAAAGATTTATGTTTACACAGTTCATGTATTAATTGAGGACTCAAAAGTTCATCAAAATAATGATATTTTACACTAAGCCTCCTTTCCGACAGCCCCATGGGGCAACACATGCTTCCTCTTTGTCCCCTTGGGTAATGTTTGAAGGTACTGACAAATGTTCAGGAAACGTGCTTGGAACATTATTCCTTTAGAGGCCTTACAGACACCATATTTCCTGCCTGCAACAAAAATTTGAAATAATTCAAAGCCTACACGTTGGCGGTCATGTGCAGTTGTGTGGGGATTGTGGTGGTGGTGGTGGTGGTGGTTATGATGATGATGATGATAATGCTGCTGCTGCTGCTGCTGCTGATGATGATATAACAATCTGTTGAGTTCAGACCCTGTACATGTTTCTAGGGACCAGCAACCGATTAATACCTGTTTGTGGGGGGCCCGGGAATAATGATGATAATAGGCATCATCTTTATTATTATCGTTATCATCGTCACTCACCAGGTCGGTGAATACGCGCTCTCCCTGACATGCTTACTTGTGTATCAGACTGGAAGTTACTTTGTGATCACACGAAATATTTTTTATTGTTGCGTTGCAGCAAGACACTAGAAATTTGTTATGATGGATATCATAAACGCAGCCTATGTGGAAGTTGTGCATAAAGACTCTACGTATATTTTAAGTGTTAACATGGCGACTGCGCTAACGTTATCCTTCACGATTTCAGAATGGGAACATATTTTTCTACACTGGGGCCAAACTACTTAATTTCGTGACTTCCACCTAGTTAATCCCGTGACCAATTTTGAAGTCTTTACATCAAACCCAGACACGCGGTTCTCATGTTCAGGCCTACTTTGATTCTTGCTTCCCCGTCTTTGCCGCGGGAAGCAATCCTGAACTTCCTTTATGTGGTACAAGAACTAAAATGGAAGTTGTGGATTAGAGTATTATGTGATTTGGCGTTGTGTTAATTGGTGATTACTTACTGACGTTTCGGAGCTTTCGTTCTCCATATTTAGGGCACTCCATTGTTCTCGGTCTACCCTCAAGTTGGAGACATCCCTCATGCTCAGGTTCTGTTTAAGACAGGTTTCACTCTATTATATCCTTACATGCCTATTACGTAATTCTTCTATTTACGTCATAAGTTGTCTTGTCACTCCTAGTAGCGTTTATCTCATTATAATAACCCTTGTTAAAGCCACATTCGAACACAAGTACTAAGCATCTAATTTTAGAGTATTATATTGTGGCATAAAGGCGACTTGTGTACGACAAGGGAAATGTTCATGTGGTTAAATCATTGTGGCGAATTTTAAGCGAAACTTTGGAGACAGCATGCTTTTCTTATTTCAGTTTCAGCTCTTAAATCCCCATCATCTGTCTCTTGTTTTCCCAGTATTGGCCACAAAGGTCTGCCGTCGTATTTACAAAGGCTGGTACAAAGCAGTGTGGCTGTAAAAACATAAGCGAACACTTACAATTTAGTACAAGAAAGCGATTTGTCACTTTGAATGTACAGTGTAAAGTTGTTATCACAAAGCTGAAAGAAGCTAATGAGAAGGCGTATTGACGGCAAAGTTCTGCATATTTTGTATAGAAACCAAGGGTGAAGCGGGCCACGAGATCGTGCTCAGTGTTCCAGCACTATGTTTTTGGACGTGCCTCACTGTCGGGCCGTGCGATTGATGTGATCGTGATGAAGTGGCTTTCCAGTACAGAAATCAGGGAATCAGATCTTTATCTGTAGAGTATCGAGCAATAATTAGCGGTCCAGCGCAGCATCCCTGTATGATCACAGCAGGACTGGGGCCGCTGCACTCTGTAGGGGATCTACCGCCCCTCTGAGCTCCGAGTTCGTGGATGAGTCTAGACTATAGCGATTTCACGGTTTGATTCTGGTTCAAGTTCGTTTAGTATTTCTTCACTCCCATCACCTTCGATAGAGGTTGCGTCGCCATTGTTCTAAAGTGGCATATGGAACTTCGAAACACATTCACAGCTTTGCGACGCGGGTTTCGTAGATTTTCTTCACACTTGCACAAGTATCTGTGGTAGAGCTTAAGTCGATGTAGGGACTAGGCTACGGCAGTGACGACCGACGAGTCGTTGTTTGATTTCCAACAGGGGCAAAAAATCTCTCCAAAGCGCCCAGACTGGCTCTGGAACAGTTTTAGCGCTCCAGTCAATGGATGTCAGGGGACTTTCTCCGGAGGTAAAGCGGCCAGCGCGTGTAGCTCGCCACCAATTTTCGTACAGTTATACACCCTTTGTATGTGTTAGAGTGACAGGTGATTAGTTATGAGAAAATGCCGTCAACGTATTGAACCAAGTGTAAAATGAAAGCAGTACTACCCAACTCAGTCCCCTTAATTTTCTCTGTTTTTAGACAGTGCACGGATATCTTGAAATTCTCCGTTCTGTTTAAATAGTCAAATAATCTTGCCTTATTCACGTATATGAACTTCAGAAAAAGGTTCGAATGAATGGAGCAATCTAACATCCGTGGAAGATTGCTTAACAATCATCTTTACCTTGTCATATATAGCCTATGTGCCATGGATATGAAAATCAACGGAATGTAAACACGGCCCACACTGAAGCCTTATTTTTCGAGTACGTGTAAGTCTGATGCTTGTAGAGACGCTGTGTAGAAACACTTCTTACAGAACCCACAGATATACGCTACAAACTCGCAGAACCGCAGATGAATTTCTCGTGAACGAAAAACATTTATTTCGGCGCCTTTGTATTTCTTGCTGACCGCCGTGACTGAATCAACTGCTCAGACTGTTCAGCCCGTCCGTGCCAATATGGGCGCAAGCCCATCTGTTAAACACGCGTCAGACTTCTTGATTTCGTTGGGTTTAGAACCTGATTCTCTGCACTCAGATAACATTAACGTTCCCCTTGTATTCAAATGCTTATTTTTTTCGTTGAAAAATAGGATGACATTGCAGAAATATTCGTATTTAAAGAGAAGTTAATAGTGCAGCAATTGAGCTACCGAACAAGGCATTGCACGTCAGGTGTCTCTAAGAGCTGTTAGTGATTCTGCTACTGCGTGTGGCTTGAAGGTACATGAATATTTCTTTGAAAAGAACGACTGCTTTACAAAGGAGAAGTTTGTTGATAATTTAGAAATGACGATTTAAAAGTTCCTTTTTTTTAAATCTCAGAAATGTATGTATCCATCACAGATACGTGCAATGAGCGTCACATGTAATTAACTGCAGGCCTACAACATTTCGCGGAAGAAAATAAAGCCTGACCAATATATCGCCATGTAACGCTGAGAGCAGAGATGCTCTTGAAGCAACCAAGAACTTTCCCGTGCGGCCACCGGCTGTCTTGTATAGGGCAAAGTGGCCTGAGTGATTCCTCTTTATTGTTGCGGAAACATGAAATACTTCTACAATTTTCTTAAGCTTTACTCTCCGTAAGTTACTTGTTCCTATCTTCCATTTCTGCTGGCTGGTTATCCTATTGACATCGCAGAAACACAGATCATGGACGTCAAGTACTGATCACTGTTAAGGAATAAAGGTTTTGCAGTTATGATTTGGTACTAAAAACGTTAACAAATGTTTATGGCGTTATTTATAATTAAGCTTCCTTTTTACGGGAGTGTTCGCAGTTTACGACCACGTTTGAAATATCGACGGACGAAGGCCGTTTTGTTTTGCTGCTTAATTTTTACTGTCAACCCCAGTTGTCTCCATAGTTGGCTGAGTTTTGTCTTCAGAGCTTATTCTGTAAGTTCATGTGCTGACACGCCAACGAATTTGTCAACGGTTCAAATGGCCTTCAAGTGCAGGAAATCTTTATAATCAACAGATTTAGTTGAAAATTCTATTTGATCACTTGACTTCCTGCTAAGAATTACTCGTCGTTACAACCGCAGTCTCGACTTTTGTTATGTTCCTATTATACATTTCTAACATGACCGCACAACTTTTTTCAAACTAAGGCCCTGTAAGGACTGACCGGTGTTTAAGTCTTACGCGGGAGGTGGGCAGTAGTCAAAGAGTGTTATTTTAACTTCAGTTTAGTTGCTTTGTATTCATGATATTTCCACCATGTTTAACGAGTTAACATAAAAAAAAGAATATCCCGGAGTCTTAATAAAAGTCATAAACCGAATTATGCACCTGTAACTCTAAAAAAATTAACCCCGCATCATATATTCCTTTCGTATACAGGCCTACACAGTAACATATCTAGGTTACTACTAAATGCTTTTTCTTGTGGTGTTTACGACTTGGTACGCCTCTATTGGTGAAAATTATGGGTCTAAAATGTGTTCAGTTTGCTATGTTAGGCAAGATTCCTGTGTTTTTATAACTGGAAGATCCAAAGGCACAGGCCTCAGGTTTTGTACTGAGGAGCTGTAGACTTGAATATATTCGCGTTTATTTAAAGCGAGGGGCGTTAGATGGTGGACCTGTTGCGGTCAGCAAAATGCAAGAACACACTTCTACGCACTCACATGCAACCATGAGTTGTAGCAACACCGCATACTTTTACATCTGTGTCTGTGTCTGTCGCTTGTTTTTTGACCCCTACAGTAGTAGCTGAGTGCCTCATATCAGTCACAAGTAGTGGGCCGTTTGGGCGGTTGGTTATTTATGGTAGATATCTGCAAGGGCCGAAATTTAGAATGTTACCCGCTCCAACCCGGAAATTAGCTTCCGACTGTGTTATCCATACCCGTCCCAAGCCCGACTTTCTTTTATTCTAGCCCGAATGAAAAAGTATCTGTTTACAGCCTGTTCTGCTATGTCATTACTGTGTTTTTTCTTTTAATGCATAAATTTTATAATCCTTGATTGAATTATTAAAGACGCCTTACGCACATATGATATTACTTTGGCGTATCAGGAACGGACATAGATAATCGGACTCCAAACGTGTAAGGTGTTTTCTCGAAAACCTTTTTTCTGAGAGCGTAGCTACTCAAATTCCCAAGAATTTAAGGCTGGCTTTGTTTCGGAGCCCAGCCAAACACGTTTCTCTAAGCTTATTCAGCCAGTAGTTTCTCAGCTAACCTCATAATAATGCACATGCAGTGCCCTCGTAACTCATCTCTTAATTCGCAACGCTGAAGTCGTGTAACAGCTCTCTCTGATAGTTGGCAATTTTATGGCTGTGTCACACACATCAGATGAAAAGAGAATGGTCCGAGATAACTCTAAATGTCTTGTATATCTTTTTATTGGTATTATTTGGCCCAGGCCCTGCCCCTTGCAGATTCCAAATTTTCTGTAATCAGGTGGTGGTCTTTTGGATTCTGCACGGTGGTTTAGATAGATGCTCCGACATTTCCGAGGAACATTCTGCCCCCGTGTTTAGGGAGACTGAATTGATGCAAGTGGATACTGAAGTGATACACACGAAGAATTGTACCCATTATGTAGGACAGTTTGAAGGCGTTCGGCCAGTCACCGCTTCTGAAGGTCGGGAGAAGGGATAGGATGGATGGTCTCGAGCCAGTTGGACTTAGGACTACCAAGGACAGTGATTTTTTTCGGGTATCACCAGTGGGATATGTGGAAATAATGTGGTCGAAGTTTGTGGTCTCTTCTCTGCTTGCGTTTAAGCTGCACTGGCCGTGAGTAGCAAGTAGCACTTGGAGTGGTATACAATGAGACCTTCTTCATAAGGACAATACTATATCGTGCTTGGAGGGACCACGATCCAGTCAGCGAGAATTCGTCTTCCTGTTTCATGTTGAGGTGCAACTCGATCTCGGGTTTTTTACTTGTCATCCTGTCCGTGCTTTAGGATTTTCTAGCCTGGATATTCTTGTTATTCAGCATGATCCGATGGCCGAGATCAATGTTGATCCCCCCCAGGCCCGTTCACTGGTTTGTGCAACCGAATATGGCGGTCGTGTTCCTTGAACGCTTTTTCGCTAGATCGATCCATTAGTCCCACGTACACTCTGCCGCATTCTAATGGAATGCTGTACTCATATTATGCCTGGAAATTTCAGACCCACTTTGTCGTTGAAGAGACGGAGCACCCCGGGGAATTTCCCGGGTGTAGACCAATTGTGTTGATTTCTTTCAGTAGCACTCTGGTGATCCGGTTGAATGTGTTTTGGATGAAGGGCTCGAACGCTTCTGTCCTGTGAGGGTATCACGGTTGTCTGATCTGCTGTGGCGGGTGTGGAGCGTCTGGATTTTTTGGGCCATATGCTGTGTTACGGAAGGTGGTGTGAAGTGTACCTATTTCAGCTTGGAGGCTGTCCTGGTCACAGATGACTTTGCTACTATGTGCTAAGGCGAACAGCATTGAGAATTTTTTCGGTGGGTGGTGGTGCGATCTTGCATTCGGATACGGTGTTGTGTGAGTCGCTTTCTATAGATTTCCTGGCCAAATGAGCCATCTGTTATTCTGAAAATATTTTATATCGAGGAAAGGCAAGCGAACATCTTGTCTTCGTCTCCGTAGTCCAGGAAGTCTGACAGTCTTTCTGCTCCGTGTGGTCAGATTACGAACCTGTTGTCTGTCTATCGGAAACACTCTTCTAGTTCCGATACGCAGACGGCAAGCTGCAATGTGTCCGAGACCAGGAAAGGGTACCGTCAAGTGTGTGTGTGTGTGTGTGTGTGTGTGTGTGTGTGTGTGTGTGTGTGTGTGTGTGTGTGTGTGTGTGTGTGTGTGTGTGTGTGTGTTTGTGAGAGAGAGCAAGAGAGACAGAGAGAAAGCACACACACGCCGTTGTGAGTATATTTCATGTTTGTAGGTTGATCAGACTTCTGGATGTTTCATGTCCGGTTTTGTGACCTCAGCAGTGAGTACCATTTGGCCTGTTGGCTTTCGCTTTCCTCTTGTTAAACTCATTTACTTCACTCACATGAACTTGTTCTGAAATTAGAAACAGGGTGCCGTCAGATCTGAGACGCCGCTCAGTCAATTCAGCTCGTTAAGTATAGCGAAGTTGGTGGGTCCGATTGGTAAATATTGATTGATTAATGTATTTTAAATAGATACATCCACCCTGATTATTCATGCCGCTACAAAACAAGCAGAATGGTAAGTGACAAGATTCTTCGAATCTTCTTTGAATTACGAAATATCAGACTCCGCTATCGGCGTGCCTGTGTTCTTCATAGCTTCTAGCGGGTGACTCGAATAACGCTTTTTAATAGGTTAAGAGTGCTTCTTTCTTCTTTTTCGGCGTAATTGCCCCCTCATCTCATACAGCGCTAAGTAACTTGCAGGGTTGAATCAGGATCGTTAAAACTTAGAAACACCACTATAACGATCGTTACAATAGGTTAATAAAATGTGAAGCGTTGCAGATATTTGATAAAATGGTCGCTTTGAAGTTTGTCTCAGTTACCTTTTAATACTCTTTCAGTAGCCTTAATATTTGGCCATAAATGGAGGTAGGCCTATGTGACTAGAGGCTCGAAAAAATTGCTTTATTGCTATTATGATTTGTACCGCTCGCCAGGTATTAGATTTACCAAATCGAGATGAGATGGTCGGGACGTGTAAGACAGAGAGATGAGAATGATTTTGTCTGAAAGCCTGAACGGGAAAAGGCTCCCAGAGATATATGTGCGTGTGGGAGGTGTGATATTAAGATTCGTTTAAGGAAATAAAGTACAACCGTGTGGACTGGATTCCACGATAGAGACCTATGGTTGTGTCTTCTTAACGTGTAAAGGAACCTATGGGTTCCGTGGAAAGCGAACAATGTCTTTATCAGCTGAGAGACTGTTTGCTCTAAATATGGACTCTGCTTCATCGGGTTAGTCAACTGTCATTGTGTTCACCGTACCAAGTTAAAACCCCGTATAAAATAACATTAATTAAATTACATAAAAATGAGTTACACTAAGCCATACATCACAATGTCTTTCCCCCTCCCCATATTATTTAAAATTGTCTTTAGTTACCATTGTTTATGACCATCCACAAAATTGCGCGAACTCTGTAAAATCTGAACAGAAACATACAGGTCAAATAACCATATGGAAGAATAAAGAGCCTTTTTAGGCGCTTTCGAAAAATTGCTAAAGCAACCTTTAACTTCGTCATGTCTGTCCGTCCGCATGGAACAACTTGGCTCCCACTGAACGGATTCTCATGAAATTTGGTATTTGAGTATTTTTCGAATATCTGTCGACGAAATTCAAGTTTTTAAATTAAAAACCGCCAAGAATAACGGGTATTTTACATGAAGACCTATGTACATTTATGATAATATCTCGCTTAATTCTTCATAGAATGAGAAATGTTTCAGACAAAAATTGCAGAGAAAATCAAAACACATTTTACCTTCAATAAGGTTTTCCGAAAATCGTGCCGTTTATGAGATAATGTGGAAAAATATGGTAGAGCCAGACAATATAATATTGCGCGTGCACGTTGCGTGCTGTGTAACTAAGGCTATACACACACTCGGAATATATAACACTGTACTTATTGCTTTTCCACGGCAACAATTGTTACGCAAACGCGCCTCAGTATTACATTATACGTACATTGCCTGCCTTCTTGTTTTTCCGTTTCATCGACTTGGCCGTGACCTAGGTCGCATGTAGTTTATTTGGAGAAAATAAGTGATAGGTACCCCGTCAGTCTCCCAGCACCAGGCACGTAAAACCTTCTGGTCGCGGCATGATTAGTTGTGCAGACTGTATAGTCATGGATGTCATTGACATGAATGACACCAGGTTACAGGAATATGATTGACAGGAACAGGGACGTCGTCTCTGGAATTAATTGCGCCAAGCAACTCGGGGCAATGACTACGCACTGGGTATCGTTGCCGTCGCCACCTAATTCTTTGTCACTTGACGACGCAGCTGTGTGATCTAGATTCCTGCGGTATGAGACAAAGATTATGGCCAAATGAGTGCGTGTTATCTTCAACATTTATCCCCGTGATTAATTTTTCTGCGTTGTTTATTATACGCCCTGATTCCTTCTGGTCTTTGTCATTTTTATCGCCTTATCTCTGTAGTGTCCGTTCATTAATCACTGGTTGTATGTATCTAAATCTTCCTTGTGCCCTCGAAACCCGGAGTCCGTGCGTCGTCATAAATTTCTCTGACCTCTGGGGGAACGACAAACATTGATACTTTTTGTGATGACCTAAATTAGATGTGTGTACTCCGTCGGTAAATATTCACAACATTACAGCCGTATTTTGCGGAAGTCTTCGTAGGGGAAAATAGAGAGCATCTAGCTCCTGTAATGCTTTAATACTTTTCTGGTAAATAAGATATTTATGGAAAATGAAGACTGTTGTGAACACTATATTATCTCGCAATCCTTAATCAAGTGCAAATTCAAACTTGAAAGAGAGAATTATTTTTTACTATGTGGCTTACTTAGGGTAAGCTAAAATTGTTTCGAGAATATGTCTGTGGGAAAGAAGTAATCGACGGCGATAGTACGAGTATTGCGCTTATAACACGGGTTAAAATTTGATCATGTACTCTAACGGCTCAAGGAATGGTACTGATTTTTAAAGAAAGTTAGAAGAATAAAATTACGTCGGTGTAGTGACCTTGCTGCGTTCTGAGCCATCCGGAGTTTGAAGCCGGCAGGGAGAATAGATCATTCCCTATCCAGACCGGCTGTGGAACCCATCCTGCCTACTGTTCAATTGCTACCAGGGCTTTAGCCCTAATGGTAAAGCAGCCAGTTCGTGAGGCTTACCCCTCACTATCACCTAGTGCCGAGGTTAGGAATGAGTGGCAGTATACGTCCATTTTTACTATATGCCTTCATGGCGTTTGCAGGGAGAAACTACCTTCATGGTAAACTGGTACAAGTCGCATATTTTATTTGACGCAGCAAAATATCCATTATAACCAAGCAATACGAGAACAGTGGTGATGATGACTGTGTATGTAATAGTCTGAATGACAAAGTGAGGAATTATTTCTGTTAATTTTGAGACTGTTGTTTTGATACGCCGTTTGTTACTAGGTGGTAAATAATTAAGCGTACTGCCGTGCTTCAAACGGGGGACTTAGTGTTACAGAATTGTACTTAATCATACACGATTACCCATGCCCTTTAGCGTCTTGAAAACTGTCTTGCAATGATCTGTTTCAGGTATTTGCTAGGCTACCTTCCTCGTTATATCCGCACATCGCAGACGACCATAACGCAACCTTGAGACACGCGAACTAACGTATTCCTAGTGACGTTTAAACTCTAATCCCAGTAACCTGGAGGTCTGTTTTATATCCAAAACAAATTGGTGACATTTATAACACAATTTATGCACATTGTCATCGCGGTGGAATTTTATTATTTTAGCTCCTCTAGAAACGGCGCATTTTGTCAAATTGATATGTAGAATGACATCTTCGCTGTTCTGGGATGTTACGCAGCGTAGATTGCTAGTTGTCGACGTTTCGGGACAATCTGTCATTCCCAGCATCAAGGTTCAAACAGTCCAAGGAGGCTGGGTGGATCCCAGAGCTGGTTAGGACGTTTTGGAGAAGAGACAAAACTCTTGGGCCTTGCCAGGATACGAATCTCGGAGGGCAGCATGGTTTCTTATTCTCTCTGAAGCTGTAATGTACTTGCTGTGGTGGGCTATGTAGGCTTACTTGTGGTTAATTGCGTATAATAGTGACCAGATTACTTGCTGGTTGTTGGCTCGGGGGTGAAGAACCAAGCTCGTAAGAAGAGAAACACTGCGCACACGCTACCAAGTTTTTTCTGTCCGTTTCAAAAGCGAACGCAGTGGCTGAAGATACAAATGCCCTTCCAACAGAGAAAATGCTTTTAAAAAGGTCTAATACTGCATGGACGTTCCAAGATGAGCCTAGCAGCGACCACGCCGTGCCGACTGCAGCTTTGTGCGGTGTGAGGGATCTCAGCTAGCAAGGAATCTGGTTATTGTTCTACTGTAATCGGATTTTGGCCATTACTAATAGGGCCCGACCTTGAGATGCCGTTAACGGTCGCGGTGTTAACCGTTACCGTCTGCAGTACCGCCTTCTAATGAATGTCGGAGTAGGTGTGAGAATATCCACCAGCAGACATGCAGTCTTTTTTGTTTCTACAGCCTCTTACGAGTATAAGAGGTTTCAAATATTTCGTCACAATATGGAAACAGATACGTTGAGTGGGGTAGGATACACTTTGGGGCGTATGCGAACACGCCAATAAGCATAAGAAGTTCTTGGCCAGTAGAATAGTTACCAACTTTTCAGTGGATAATGCACCACGGAATTTAGTCCATTAAGCTCTTTAATTGTAAGTATCAACTGAGTGAAGGTTTACGTGCGAATATGTAGACTGGTTTTCTTTCCCTGGGGGTAAGGATGCCGAGGTGCGAACAATGATTTGTCACCCCATCTACTGCGGAAGTTAAGATTGAGTGGCATTATGCCTCTTCTACCTTATTTGCCTTCGTGACATGCAAAGAGACAAATTTGCTTTTTATGTAAGCCAGTCAGGAAGTAAATTTGCGAGTAATTTAGTTGATTTGCTTGTTTTCACCTCAAAAAGAACAGTTCAGATGTAGTTTTGTGTTAGCTGAACAAAAGTCTAGTGTTGCGAGCAGCTATAACGAATTCCCCCGATATAATCACTGTCAGTATAGGTCGTTAGGTTATGAAATATTATGCCATGTAAATTATTTTTATGACCCAGTCTCCTGGATTCTATTTTGTCTTACAAAGTGTGTTGACCGGTGTGGAATTCTGTCTAATTTAATGGCCTCATAGTGCGAATCCACGTTATTACAGTTCACTTCTGCGCGGTAAAGCAGTTGATTAAGCAGTGAATGTAAGCAAAACAAAATGCCCGCTTACCGGATCACTCCTGTCTATGAATATTTCCCATCCCCTCTGTGTCACTCTTTAGGTTACTTAAAGCCACAAGTATCTTTATTTTTCTTTTCAAACGATATTGTTTTTAAGAATCAGTAAATATGCACATATTAGATATAGAGAACCAGAGCTACACGTTTCGGATTTTACTTAAACTATCATCCGGCTGTACAAGATTTTATAAGAAGGCGTAATATAGAACAATTTACGTTGTGTGTTAATTAGAAGCCGAAACTTGTAGCTGGTTAGGTTGTTTGCTTAACGAATACTTATTCTTTATATATTTAGCACAAGGGAATGAGTGACGTTAAGTTGGTTTTATGTTTGTTACTCGTCCGAATACAAAAAAAAAAAAAAAGAAAGTGAGCTCTGATGAATCGGTTTACCGTTAATACTTAATTCAAGTTGTTAAACGACTGACAGCCCTCATATCACGAAAACCATCAAGACAAACTGCCTCAGAATAGGAAAATGCCGGCTTTAATTTGTCGGACCATACGATACAAGCGATATCATCTTGGAAATAAGCATGAGTTGCAAAAGTTTGTGCAAGTGGAGTGCTTCAGCAAATTGAAAACATGTTTAAAAGGCGGCATTCACTTTCATCTTATTGCTGTACAGGACTATTAATGCTTTCTTCACGGCTTCTGTAATCCACACTTTATGGCTCATTTTTCTGTATCATAATTATGTTTACATAAATATAAACATTCTCACATTCCTGCTCACAAAAGAATGTCGTAAACTGTACTTTGTAGCCATAGCGACATTTTAACCCTCCGGTTTTCTTCTTGCAAGGTTACGCAGTCTACAAATAACTAACGTCATGCAAAATAGTCCGTAAGAAGCTGTTTGTCGCTTAGCTGTTCAATAAATCACCGGATTTTCATGAAACCCGAAGGCTGATTGCCGTGTTCACAAGAGTACGTCATTGCTCCGTATCCTGGGTTGAATCCAGTACGCAGCCTCATTATATTTCTATTCAACACACACACACTAAAACTTTTCCCATTATCTTAGCAACAGAGATACAATCCGATCACGCTCAATGGTGTTCGTGTTGCTATCCTGTGTACGAAACATAACTCAAAGTCGTATTTTGATAGATCGAGACTTTACACACAGCAAAACAGACACGGCTTTAATGCAATCTTAACAAAATCCAGTCTTTGTTTCCCCCCCCTCCCTCCTCCTCCTGGGATGATGAGTGGGCTAATTTTAAAACTTCCGCCTAAGATGATGTTTAGGCGTATGCCTAGGCCTAGGCCTATGCTGAGTTTAACACGTTTACAGCTTCCATGAAGGTACGTTTACCTGTTCTTGCGTTGTTTGCTTACAAACGGCCGTACACGGAGGCCCCTAGGGATGCGAACGCTCCTCAAATAACAGTGATCCCTACTGAGATTCGAATCATTAATCCCCGTGTTCGACGTCTCGGCCACTGTCACCGGCACCAAGTGTTTTGGGTGATAGAATGGAGGAGGGTGAGATGGACAGGTGTCACGCCTAAAATTGTATTCAGAATCACCCTGACGTAGTCCTTTGAACCCTAAAATGGACAAAGGTGGTGAGATGTACGTGTTTCAGCTTTCCGTGTATCTTTGTGTAATGTTGCCCGGTAATTGTACCTTCAAACACAAGAATTCTAAGTCACGGAAATGAAATAGAATTCTTCGTCGTGAGAAGTCTCTTTATTCGGGAAAGATGGGTTTTGTTAGTAAAGAGGTCATACCGAACACAGTTAAAACACAGTACGGTCAGCGTACCATTTAAATTGGACCCGAAACTGTCATGTGAGAGTTATTTACGCGTTTCTCGCCAGATGTTTAATCCAACGAAATAAAGCAGTGTCTTGGTCTTCAAAACGGACAAACTTTAAAAGTGTAAATACGGTTTAGTCCTTTGTTTCTCAAATGTTTACTTTCTTGTTTGGAAACACAGAAACAGTGGTTGTGCTTGCAGACAAGGAAAACAATTTTTGTTGTTTTTTTCCTGTATTATCCACGTGTTAGGTTACAAAGACACTTTAAATCACGACTGCTTACTCGTGAGACGAAGGCCAGGATGTACCAAACCTTTGTGTAGACCTGTTCTGACGGACAGAAGCAAAACATGGGCATTAACATAATCAGACGAACTATGACTGTGTACTTTTGAAAGAGAACTCTTATGTAAAATATGTGGTCCAATGCAAGAAAAAGGAGAGAGGAGAATGAGATACAATTAAGAACTGTACCGGCTTTACTGGTCACCGGATATTATCAGAAAAATTAAAGTAGCATGGTTTCCTTGGGCAGGACATCTGCAAAGAATGGACAGTGCCCAGGAGAACCGTGTATTCCAAACTCGAAGGAAGCGGGAGAGTAGGGAGGATCTAAACTTCGGTGGATATTGGGAGGGGAAGAAGATTTGGGGAATTTGAAAATCCAAAGATGGTCGCCAGCAATAATAGCGGAAAAGGTTCTACGGGAAGCCGAGGCTTATAGAGGACTGTGGTGTTACTGGTGGTGGTGGTGGTGGTGGTGATTATTATGCACGTGTGTTCGATACATGACCACACTTTGGTAATGTAGCTGAAGTATGTTTCTTTCGGTACCAAAATAACAAAGATGGTGGTTATGGTGGCCATGGCTATAGTGACAGAGTGGTTTGAAGGCCGTAGGTTTTGGACCGCCCCTACACTTCACTTGTATGTTCGACTCTTCCTCGGGGCTTGGTTTGTGTCCGTATTCTTTGTGGTACTTATTCTCGGGTAGTGATTTTGCAATGGTCCAGATGAGGAATCTTACCAAATGTCTCAAAGATTAATGGTTTCAGTACTAACTCTGAATCCGAACTCGCCAGCGACTACAGTGTGTTAGCTGAATGAAAGTCGCCGTAGCAGCAGGAACAGAATCCCCGTTTTGTCAGAGTACTTCTTATCTTCATGAGGGTTGGACCTAATTAGTGAAGTTTAGAACTTTGCAATTTGTATGGTTTCGTATTTACTCCTTCGCATTAAGTAAAGGAATTGTAAGAGAGTAATAGGGTACTGGGCTTGTGTTTTCCCAATAATTTTGATCTAGCTGACGGAGTTTGGAGATGATTACATCACTAAAGTCACCCTCCCCCCTCTTCCCTCGTTTTTGTACTTCAAATATCCTAACATCCATAATATCAACCTGCTTGTGGTGGAAGTGTGACTTTATGTCATAGAAGTGAAAGTAGCCTCATAATGCAATGTCCTAAAATGATAGTGCTGTTTATAGGATCATTCGAAAGTTATGCGGCTTTCGTAATGTGTTTCTTCAAGAATGCTGAACTTTGTGGTTATAGCTAGTGAACTATTGTAGCAAGGAATGCGTAAGTCTGTATGAAGGTAAGGCCGTAAACGTGTACGATACAAAAGCAGATGCTGTGAGGTACAGACGTCTTTGGGTTACATGCGGACTGTTAGAAACATGTCGGCAGTTAAAACTTTATGCATGTCTGAAAGTTTAATGTAATTGGACTGTGTGCTAGTTGATGTATAGGCAGACATGAGTCGCTACATTTTATAAGTGTCAATTTATTTGTCTCTGTTCTCTCAGCTATCGATTGAAGAATGTAAAGGAACTATAGACAGTGACTGTGGATTATACAGTCGACCTTGGCAGTGGCTTGCGCTGGGGAAAGCCGGCAGTCCTTTATTTGTAACAAGTAACCAATGTACTCCAGTTACAAATACACTGGGCTACAGTGCAGTCGTGTTTTGTGCATGTCTGATAATACAGTTACACTGATAGTGGACCGTAAGCTACAGCAAAGGTACAGCACATTCAAAACAGTATCGTCACACGCAATATGTGCTTCAACATTTAAAAAACGCTTCGAAAACAGCCCACAATAAAAGCCCACTCTCCATACACGCCTGACTCACGCACTCACTCCATGGAGCAGAGGCCTTCTTGAGAAGCTAAGAGTTTCTAAGCTAATCAAGAAATTCCCCGCATTTTATGAAACCCGAAGGTTCATTACCGCATTCACAAGACCCCACCACCTGTCCCTATCCTGAGCCAGCTCAATCCAGCTCATGCCCCCCATCCCACTTCTTGAAATCCGTTCTAATATTATCCTCCCATCTACGCCTGGGTCTCCCAAGTTGTCGCCTTCCCTCCGGTCTCCCCACCAATATCCTGTATGCACCTTTCTTTTCCCCATACGTACTACATGCCCCGCCCATCTCATTCTTCTCGATTTGATTAC
Source organism: Coptotermes formosanus (assembly GCA_013340265.1). Lineage (NCBI taxonomy): Eukaryota > Metazoa > Arthropoda > Insecta > Blattodea > Rhinotermitidae > Coptotermes > Coptotermes formosanus. The sequence continues at coordinate 194,195 of BLKM01004955.1, forward strand.
CCGAATAATATTTGGTGATGACTACAGGTCATTAAGTTCCTCGTTATGTAGTCTTCTCCACTCCCCTGTCGCCTCGTCCCTCTTAGGCCCAAATAACCTCCTCAGCACCCTATTCTACGACACCCTCAGTCTTTGTTCCTCCCTCAGTGTGAGAGATCAAGTTCCACATGCATACAAAACAACAGGTAAAATTATAGTTCTGTACACCCTAATCTTTGTGTTTTTGGATAGCAACCTGGAAAAAAAAAATTCTGCACCGAATGATAGCAAGCATTCCCCGACTTCAATCTGCTCTTAATTTCTTCATGAATGGAGTTTCGATTCGTTAGGGTTGCTCCCAAATATTTGACTTCTTCCACCCTTTCAAAGGATTTATTATCTATTTTTATGTTGTGATTTTGTCCTGCATTCTGATCTCGAGACATGACCATGTACTTAGTTTTCTCAGCATTTACTTCTAGACCAATCTCCTTACTAGCAATCACTAAATCTTCTGCCTTTTTCTTTATACTATGTATGCTTCCGTCCAATATATTAACTCATCAGCATAAACCAGAAACTGATGTGTACCATTCAATTTCAAACCCTCCTGGTTTGCCTGAACACTCCTAATGGCATATTCTAAAGCAAAGGTGAAAAGCAATGGCGACAGTGTCTTGTTTCAAGCCATTCTTAATAGGAAACGTGTCAGACAGATGTTTGCCTACCCGAACTCTGCTATACGTTTCACTTAGACACATTTTTATTAACCTTACTAGTTTCATGGGAATACCAAACTAAATGAGAATGTTATACAAGACCTCCCTCCTATCTGAATCATAGGCTTTCTTGAAGTCTATAAATAGCTGATGCACTGCCTCATCCTATTCCAATTTTTTCTCAAGTATTAGACGAATGCTGAATATATGATCAGTAGTTGACCTGTTACGTCGAAATCCACACTGATGATCCCCAATAATTTCCTCTGCATATGGATTTAACCGTCACAGAAGAATGTTGGATAGAATTTTGTACGTAGTTGACAAAAGTGATATGCCTCGATAGTTACTAAAAATCTGTTTTATCACCCTTCTTATAAATAGGCACAATGACTGACTCCTTCCATTCCTCAGGCAATTCTTTCTTATTCCAAACAGAAATAATAAGTTTATGGATCTCAGACCGAATAATCCTACCCCCTGTTTTAATCAATTCTGCTGGAATCTGAGCAATACCTGGTGATTTGTGACTTTTTAGCTTTTTAATAGCCATTTCAACCTCAAAGGCACTGGGCTCAGGCACTAGTAGCTCTGCCGTGTGTACTTCAGTCTGCCTAACATCATTAGCCCCGTGTATATTCAACAGCTGGGAGAAATGATTCCTCCACCTAGCCAAAATACTGTGGCAGTCTGCAACCAGGTCACCCTGTCATCCTTTACTACATTAGTTCTAGGCTGGTACCCCCTCTTAAAATCATCGATACCCCTATACGAGAGTCTGATATTCTTGTTCGTACTGTTTGTTTCAAGTTCATTAATTTTAGCTTTCAGATATTCCTTCTTTTTTTTCCTGAAATGTCTACAAGCTTCAAGTCTTACGTTGTGCATATTATCTCCATGATTTCGGTTTGGATTCTGTAACCACTGAATTTTAGCCTGCTTACTTTTATCTAAAAATTGTGCACATTCTGCATCAAACCATGGTTTATGCTGCTTCCGTTCACGTACACCTAGACTCTCTGGAGCTGAGATTTTGATATTCTCTTTAATGTTTTCCCAAGCCCTATTTATGTCCTCACTAACATTTAAGTTTTCCAAAGCTGCAAACCTGTTTGAGATCTTATGCTGATACTGTTTGCCTAACCTCTAGTTCACTTAGCTTCTTGAGATTAAATGTCTCCACATCAAACTTCTGTGCTTCTTGTTTACTTACTGCCAGTCTTTCCCTAACTTTCGCAACCACCAGATGGTGATCAGTATCACAGTCAGCTCCCCTGAAAAATTGCACATCGAGTATACTGGAATGCCATCTCCTGTCTATCAATATGTGATCGATCTGATTGTGAGTCTTCCCATCAGGAGAGGTCCAGGTGTATTTATGAATGTTCCGGCGCGGGAACATCGTGCTCTTAACAACTAGATGCTTTGATGTGGCGAAGTTTACTACTCAAACACCATTATCATTAATATGCTGATGTAAACTCTCATTCCCAATTGTCGGTTTGAAAGTATCGTCTCTCCCCACTTCTGCATTAAAATCTCCTAACAGAATTTTCATATGGTACTTAGGAAAATGATAAAAAAACCATTCTAATTCCTCTTAGAAACTGTCCTTTGAATCATCACCTTTCTCTTCTCTTGGTGCATGCGCATTCAGAACAATGATATGACACCAGCGGCCTCTCAGCACTATATGTGACATCCTAGCACTAACAAACTCCACTCTCTTGATTGCTGATACTGTTCTCTGGTGTACAAAGAAACCTGTTCCCAATTGATAATTTTCCTGCCCTTTGCCATAGAAAAAAGTATACTCCCCAGCTCTTACAGTCCCTTCTTTTTCCCACCTAACCTCCTGTACACCCACTAAATCTAACTTAGCTAATTCCCTGGCCACTGTCATAAGTGACCCTGACCTATACATGCTCCTCACATTCCATGTTCCAAACCTCATATCCCTTTTCCGTAGCTGGGGTCGTGCCGAAGAATCGGTCCAGGTCCGAGGCTTGTCCGTATGTTTTGTAACATAATAGTTTTTTACGGTAAAGAGTTAGCACCTCGCCCAACCCCCAAGCTAGAGGACTACCCCTTGTCGGCTGTCCGCGACTGCTTATTCAATGTATTCGCAGCTACCCTCCATAACTGGAGGCCGTTCCTCCATCCGCAACCTGAGGACGCGCCATGCCGTGGTGACAGGGACCCACCTAACACGGTCATACACGCCTATAGGCAGGAAAATTGAGAATCCATAGATGAGGAGATAAAACTCCGAAAAACTTCATACACAATGTATGGAGATCAACAAAGCATGCACGATAATATATTTTTGTAAATGAATGACTCATGCTGTCAAAAGGGCCCAATATACCATATTTCGTACGATTGACACTCATCATATGTTTTACATTTTATACACATCTTTTATTCTATTTTTTACATATTTTTACTGTCTGATGTAACTTCTGTGTCAGACATTAATTCGTATAACGTTACTTTACTTTGTAAAAGAGGAAGGCCTTTCCCTTCATGTGACAGAGTTTCTTAGTTCATTTTTTTGTAAGGCCTGATGATGGCTTTATAAGCCGAAACCTGGTCTCCAAATAACTTAATCATCTCAAAAGTGTTGGTTGTGACTGATCATTCTGAGGAACTGAAATATCTACCTTTGTATGCAGTTACTTTATGTAGTGTTCTATATGTTTAGAGCTGCTCATAAATTTGATTTTAGGCTTGTTATAAATGAAACACCTAATACATGGCGCCCAGTGGAAACAGGTCATGTAGTTACCGAGATTCATGTTACGGAGAGGACCTATTTATTTTCCTCCGAACGTCATCGCTAGTTTTAATGGACTGTACCCACGCTGTGCAGGTCAACTGCATTCTTTTGAGTAAAGGACAGTAGGCATCATAATTTCTTCAGAAATCTTCTGGTCGTTACTGAACAGTTATGCTGGTATTTAGGCATTACTTTAATAAACCCTCAACTCTGTAGTTTCCTAGCAAAATTTTAAACTTCTCCTGTCTGTAGTTGTAGTACTATCACATTAGGCCTACTGTATGTCACCTGGCGAGATTTGACGTTCTCACAGAGCTTTTACTTAGGACTCCAGTCTTCTGGGATGTGACACTGTGCTGGGCGAGTAGTGTGCAACGTTTCGAAGGATGGTAGTGCCATCATTTTCAGGTTCAAGCAGTCCAAGAAGAGTGTTCCTTCGATTCTTCGCACTGTCGGGATCTTCTGCCCCAACTACACCGCGTCGCATCTTCACTTAACTCCTCAGCCTCCGCCTTACTCACCCGGCTGGCGGATCATTAGAGTTTTTAAATACATGGAGCTGAGTTACTAGTTGCTGAGCTAGTCAAGAAGTTTATGGAACGCATATATTCAGTACCTTGTTCAAAAGAGCCCGCCACTTGTCCCTATCTTGAACAAAATTTATCTAATCCAAGCCCTCTCACCCTCGTTCTTTAAGATCCATTTTTTCGTAAGAATACTGCGAAGTATTTACAGTTATGTAGGCTAGTACAAAAGGCGTTCTCTTCGTTAAACCTTCTTCCCATGTTTGTGGTTTAACTAAAATCTTGACAGGTATACAACACGAAGAACACAAACGTTTCCTGGTTCCTTCAAAATACAGAATAGCAGCAACGTGTAGAAAACTGGTTTGCTACTAGCCTGAATGTAGAGTTTTTCCATGACAAATTCGCGCAATAAAAAAATGTTATGAAACTTAAAAAGTAGTAATAAAGAAACAGGTCATAATCGTGACACTCTTTTAAATGTGTTGCTTTTCAACAGTTTTGTCCGTTAGGTTAATTTTTGTCTTACTTTGTGCTCTTGTCATTATTCCCGGCGCTTTCTTTCTTTCTTTCTTTCTTTCTTTCTTTCTTTCTTTCTTTCTTTCTTTCTATTTTCTTTTTCTATGTGTCTTGCAGAGTTGCGTGTTGTTCACTGCTGTGAGCTGGCCAAGGTGCTGTCCAGATCCGTTGACTTTAATGCAGGCCGTATGTAGGCCTGGAATATCTTACAGTTTTTCAGTGAGGTACGAATATTATGCAGTATTTTAGCATACTGAGCTTAATCTGCATACTAATTGGACCAGTGTAGTCTTACGCAGCGTCTCTAGTACCAGTCACAAGCCTGTACTGCCGCAGTGCACAAAATATTTTCGGACACGTAACTTCAGTAGTCGTCGCAAAATGCGCAGTCCAGCATGTAATCCGATGTGTAATGTTTGGCAGAATTACTCGTATAATGGTGCCTAGTTTTCGACCACTATTTTGCATCATATTGTGAATTATTTTAGCCTACTTTCCTTTCCATAAAAGTAAAGTTGTTCGTGTACACACCATGAAGATATACAGGGGGATTGGTGGTAGAATTCTACCCGTTTTGACCTCAGTACTAGATGGAAGCAAGTGGTTGACCTCACGCCTCGGACGCTTTATCCGCGGAGAAAGGGCCCTCCGGTACGCATTGAATTGGAGGTTGGGTGGGATCCAGAGCCGGTCTGGACGATTTGGAGGAAAGTAAAATATCTCCTGTGCCGGGATTCGAACCCTGGATTGTCCAACCCGTGGTGTATTCACTGTACCCACTTTCCTTTCCGTAAAGGGGGAAAAGGCGTCGTACGGCATTACTCTACTGTGCGTATTGTGTGCGTGTGTTCATGCGCACGCTATCTCAGTTTTTGAACCGGCTGACCGACATTTATAAAACGTGGTGTGAAGGTTATGCTAGTGGATGTTCCTCCAAGGCCGTACGTTTTAGTTTCCAACAATTAGCGATAACAACGTGGCGGATACGCGAAATTGTGAGGCAGAAGTGACACTAGCACCTCTTAATTTACGGTTCTGAAATGACATACTATATTTTAGTGGAAGTTAGTAAAATGTCAGTTTTTTAAGTTAGTGTTTCGTGCATGGTAGAACAACATGGCAGCTGCGCGAAACTGTAGGTTCGATTTAATGGTTATAACTAATGAGCTTGAGACATATACACAATTTATTCGACGGAGGATCAAATCTTTTACCTTACTTAAAACCTGAATTCATATGCAGTCGCTGAGTTTTAGTGTGTCATAGTAAATTTAATCAAAATCATGTGGGCTATATTTTGGAACTTCTGTTGCTGTGGATAACCTTCTTTAAATAAGCTAAGTTATCGAAGTAGTATTCAGGAATTTAAGGCGCAACAAGTAGCGTCACTGTGCTGGCATGACGATTCTTCTGTCTCTCTAGAAATAACAGAGAAGTATCGTATGCTGCGCTGAAGCACTTAAACAGATACATAAGGGTAAAGGCTGCCCCATAACGTTCCAGACACAGATTGCAGGTAGATGTATAGCTGTGGTAAACACCTCGCCCTGACTGCTTCACCCCCGGGGAAGAGACCCAGTCCCCATTGTACAGGAGGCTGGTTGGGTCTCGGGGTTAGTCTGGATGGGTCCAGAAATACTCACCTCTATCGGGTTTCGAACTCCGGACCATCCAGCCCGTAGTCAGATGCTATACGGACTACGCTATCCCGGCCGCCTACACACGTAAATGTGTCCTGTATGTATCTCTCAGCTTGCTGGAGGAAGGAAGCGTTGGTTGCCTTACTGTGCATGTCGATAACATGTTCATATGCTTAGTAAGAACACTACGTGTGAGCGCAGATCAGTACTGTAGGCATAGTTACTTTAAAGTGTCTCTCCAATATGACCTTAACTCTAAAACACGTTCAGACAATTTCTCATCTTATTTTTAAAATTCCGCCTTCTGTAAAACACACTTTGGCTATATTTATGGTATTTCGAATATTCCACAATCTTTTATGTCCGCCTGCGTCGTCAGGGTAGCTGGACACTGCAACGAAAGACCGGCTGAGCGTCCATTAGTCAACACGCACTGTGCAGCCCCCTAAATCCTAGTGGTTACTTTACGTAGTGCCGGTTTTTCTTTTCTTTTCTTTTCTTTCTTTCTTTCTTTCTTTTTTTCTTTTTCTTTTTCTTTTTTTTTTTTTTTTTTTGTGAAGGGCCCCGCAGCACACGCTACGGACGCACTGCAGCCATGAGGCGTATTGTGCAACCCTATTATTTTTTGTCCTTTTCCTAGTAATGGAGCACCGGTGGAGTGAAATTGACAGGGGAAAACCGAAGAACTCGGGGAAAAAACCTGTCCCAGTGCCACTTTGTCCACCACAAATCCCACATGGACTGACCCGGGATCGAACCCGGCATGGCACGGCCCATTACTGCCCGGTTTAACATTCAGAAATTCTACATACTGCCCACGCAGTGCGTTTATGTATTCTGTATGGATCTCAGAACAAACAGCGATTGTTTCCCCATACAGCATTAACTGATTGGTTTTTATAACCGAGACGGAGAATGTTTACTACGCGGTACTAACTGGGTCTTATACAATTCCGTTTAATCTTAGTCTTCAGAGGTTTGAGCTGTAGGTATAAGGTGAAGATACGCCACTTACTTACTGTAGGCGCACACAAAAGAAAGTTGAAGCCTAATTATAGGAAGCGAAGTGATGCGACACATATGTGTTTTGTAGCCTTGTCAAGTGAAACATTTGCCACCACACGTCGACTGACGGCGGCTGTTTGTTCTGTTTCTAGTGCATAGCTCTCTTCATAGCGGAAGTGTGGTGCAAAAATAGCAACGTAATAATGGAACCATTGCTCAATGTGTCACGGCCTTTTTCTCCCCCCCCCCCCCCCAAACACACAATCACTCATATATGTGCGTGTGTGTGTGTATGTATATATATATATGCCTATCTTGAAATTAATTAAAGAACCGAGGCCCATTTTTTGCGCATCTGTTTCCAGCGGAAGTGCGTTTGATGTCCTCCTAAAGACAAGTTGCTGATTAAAAAATGTTAAGGTCCAAATTTGCAAGTAATCAGCAGAGATAAGGGATTGGGAACGCCGTATGAGCAACGGAAATGATAATGTCATTGTAAATAAGTGACAGAACCAGTAGTTGAAACGCAAGCGAAAGTGCGTTTAAACATACCTCCTTAACGAATAACTTCGAATGAAAAGGAAGGTTTTGTACTTCGTTGTCTTTAGTATTTTCTAATACGTGTTACTTAACCACCGACACCATAAGCGAAAACCCGTGCTCGTGTCTACCCCTGGAACTTTTCTCCGCCCAGCCGTCTATTGTTTCGGCACTGAATCTGGCAGTCATGCTGTCACGTTTCTCTGAAGCTGTTTTCTTTTAGGTCGGGGCTTTCTTTGTCCGTATTTCGTAATCGCCGTTGCATTCCACTCGGCTTCCCAGTTACTCACTGCATTCACGGCGACAAAGACAGTGTTATAATTACGGGTGCTAACAATTGTGCATGGTCATAGCTACCAGACTGCACCTTGTCACATTGCAGAAGACAGTAAAGTTCACAGTCGCTGCCGCGAGAGCTTCAGACCTGAAACGGATATGTATAGTTTTAATTTTTCTAAGAACTAGCAGTCTTACCTTTTACACATGGCGGGATGTAGTTAGGGGCTGTGGAGTCGGAGTCGGTAAAAATGTACCAACTCCGACTCCGACCACAATCTAAAACCTTAACTAGATACTCTAAATTTAGAGTCCTGATAGCTAAAATAAGCATTAGACTTATACTTAAAAATATATTTAAGTCTAAAAAGTAGCTTGATAATTCACGTGGTGGTGATGAAATGTCTTATAGGTTACCATTATTAATACATATTGAGATTATACGAAGGAGTCGGAGTCAGAGTTTTAAAAATTGAGGAGTCTGAGTCGGAAGCAGGGCTATGGAGTCGGAGTCGGAAGGAATTTTAGGTGGAGTCGGAGTCGGAAGGAATTTTTAGGTGGAGTCGGAGTTGGGAAAAAATGTACTGACTCCGACCTCAGCGTAAAATCTTAACCAGATACTCCAACTCCAGAGCCCTGATAGCTACAGTAACCATTAGACTTGTACTTAAATATAGGTTATAAGTCAAAAAAGTAGCCTGATGATTCACGTGATGGCGATGAAATGTCTTATAGGTTTACCGTTATTAATGCATATTGAGCTTTTATGAAGGAGTTGGAGTTTTAAAAATCAAGGATTTGGAATCGGAGTCGGAAGTTTTAAAAATCGAGGTGTCGGAGTCGGAGCTTTTGTGTACCGACTCCACAGCCCTGGTTGTAGTTTTAGGGTTTGCTTGTGATGTGAGGCAGAAACTATCCAGTCTTCACAGAATGCGTTCCAACATAAATTTTGGAAAGGAAGAGAAGCGTAATGCGATATGAATTTTGGCGAATTGCTCATCTGTGTGGAAGAAAGGCACGAACAACTCATGGCCGCCATTCATTGTAGCTGTCCATTCACTATAATACAAAGAGTTGCACAGTCCATAAACCGGAAACTTTTCCTTTTCCTACTTCCGGAATAAGTTGATTGAGAGAGGATTTTAGCTCGCCCACTTAACTGATAAGAGTGTTTGTTGTAGGGGGCGGTGAATTGACATCGTTTGTTTGTGGACTGAACCGGTTATGTGGATCCTTCAACGTTGCCTAGGTCGCTCAAAAGAGTCTTTTCCGAAAGCTAGGGCAAAGAGATGTTAAATCCACGATGAATTGTGACAAGTGTCTTTATTATAGCATATGAGGTGAAAAATTATAGCACAAAGACGCTACCCATAAAATCTAGTTAAAGGGTTTCGAATTCCATTGAACAGAACGCAAACAACTTACGTGCTGATTCCAAAGTCGAATGTAACGCATTTGTACCACCACATTGAGGAGTGCGATCTCCTAGCCTTTACGTCACCTGCGTTACTTTACAGGGGTACGTGGTGGCGCAGTTGGTGGAACCACTGCGCTACGAGCCGGAAGGTCGCGGGTTCGATTCCATATACGGTCATTGTGATTTCTCATTGGCTTAATCCTTCCGCCCATACTGTGGCCCTGGGGTCGACCTAGCCTCTGACAGATATGAGTACCAGGGATATTTCCTGGGAGTTAAAGGCGGCCGGTGCGTAAAGCTGACAACCTTACCACCTTCACGTCCCGATTGTCTAGAAATTCTGGAAGCTTAAACTTCCTGGAGCCCCAAGTGCCTGTCCAGGCCTGGGTGTATATTGCTTCACCTTTACCATTGTATCATCATAGCTTCCCGCCCAACTGACGACTTTCCATGAAAATTTGTACCAATTTCATGGCACTCGAGTTCACTCCACCTTCCTGCCTTTCATTTAGCAATATCCACGTCGGGGCCGTGTGAAATTCTGACGAGAAAAATCCACATCAGCACCACGTAGGGCTCTGATATCTTATGTGCTAACATATTTTATAAAAATGATTCTTTTGTAGAACTCGAGCGACTGTAAGGAATAGTTACACTGTATGTCTATCGTGGGGTTTCTGAAGACAACTAATATAGTAAAGAAATGTACAAGTAAATTTGTTTCTGTGCACGCCATGAAGGCGGGATTACTGGTCAGCTTCAAGCTACGGTCGCTGTACCCTCCGTGCTCATTCAACATGAGGCGGGGTTGGATATTAACTAGTCATTGACATGATTATGTACTTTACTCTTTACCCTTAGGTACTAGAGAGTATAGAATTTTGTTTAAATGGATCTTGTACATACCTTGTATACGATTTTTTTTAGATTAAGAATGATGAAAACGGCAACATTGTGAAGTTTAGGGCGTGTGTGCCTTAATTTTGACGTATTTTGAATCTGTACTGGTAAAACTGTACGCTGAAATGGGTCGTTACAAAACTCAGAATCTCTCGCGACTTGATCAGTTTTGGTACCTCGTAGCCTGAGGGTCGCTGAAAAATGCTTTCAGAGGACGGGTAATTCTAGTAAACCGTCGTTACGTAAGTTTGTTTTAGAGGTGGGAAAGTCAAACTAAGCTATAAATGTAAGAAAACAAAACTAATCGTTTTCACAGGTGCCACAGTATCTTATTTGTTCATTTTCATGCCATGTCAAGAAATGTAGCTTTAGTGGTGGTCGTTGCACTGTTTATTTGGTAGTAACGATAAAGAATTGGCAGTACTCCATATCTGGCCTCAGTAGACTTATAGCTCGGCCCCTTTTACCTCAGGTGACCAACCCATAGTTCTGTCCGTACGTTGACTGAGCTAGCGTTTTATCGTTTATTGTTAGTGTATGGATGTAATGACTGAATAGCGTACAGTAGCTTACGCGAAGAAAAACTGATCTCAGAGAAACTCCTTCATGAAAAATTCAATGTAACTTTTTAGATCTCGAAATCTGTGCCTTATATATGATGGGACAACTAGAGGTTTTACAGCAAGGGTAACCAAGTCGCGGGCCGCGGACCGACGTTGTTTTACGTGGCCCGCGACAACATTTGTAACTTGTATATACACATATATTATAAAAATTACACAAAAATATAGGCAGTTAGTTAAACAGCGTATTGTAATTGAATTTTTACACCTGGGGCCCCCGAACCAGCCAACAGTACCGTTTGCAGGCCTTTGCCAAAAAAGTTGACACCCCTTTCTTAGTATTTGTTCGACGTAGGCTGTAACGTTAACGGTGTAAACCCAGTGATAACTTCTATGTGCAACTCCTGTAACATATAAAACTGTAAACTTTGTCCAAAGTGTGTGTTTTCATAAGATTCTAGATTATTTTTCAGAGTAGTTTTAACTGCTCAGCCTTTGCAGTGGATCCGGAGCTTGTTCCTGTGAGGTGGAAATTGAAATTTTGTGTAACTCTTACATGACTTACAGTCATTAGTGTGTTATGCTTATGTCTTGTGAAATTCCTGCATCTGTGATTTGTGGGTGTATGTGGAGGCCATCAATGCTGGACGCCCACTGCTTTGCCGTGGCCTTATCGGAACAGCTCTTTCCTCTCAGCCCTGGACCGATAAGAAACTACCGAGACTGACGGGAGATGGCGCTTCCGCCCACCTCTTCTTATGACACTGAGCTCCCAATTTTGGGACAGCTAATTTTGTTTTGCTGTGAAATCGTATGATTCCTGATGCCGGTAGCCGTTAGCGGAGTGAATTTTAACGCGGGAATCTGGCTGCGGGCACGAATTCTGGGAAGGTCGTAGGCGTTTTTCAGGCCCGACCAACATATGTTTGTCCATAAAGCCATTGCTTGCGCTGTCATTTGCAAGATTAATTTCTTGATTCGTAGGTTCAACTGAAGTGGTTTTATAAGGCTGAATAATATGCGAAGTTTGTCACGATGGAGTCAGTCGTGGCCTATTGGAATGCGTAGGCCTACTGTACTACCCTGGCGCTCGCCTGAGATACTGGCGAAATACACGAAGTGTCAGTTACATCTGGCGATTAAAAGAGAGATATTTCCGAAATACAAACCTGTGATATTAGAAGTACAGGGTCATTATTTTTTATCGTGTGTCAATTCCTGCTGTTATTCCGCCGTACATGTGGGGCGGTCGCATGAGTGGGCTACATTATGACAACGAGCCGACAGGAAGTGATAATCGATTATGCCAGACAAAGTAATGAAGGTATATTAATAGAATACCAAGGGCGGGTGCTGAGTTATATGTGTGCATTTAACCCTTTAAAGACGAAGCGTAATCTGCTTTATATAAAGACTCTGTGCGTACCGCGCTGTAAACACTTTCAGCTTCGGTTATAAATGACGAATGAATTGCTGATGTTTATGGCAAAAGTTGCAGTTTGTTCCGAGATATGTACAAAATACATAAAAGCGATTTGAGCACTACGGAGAATTATTGAATATTGAACCTGGTGGTACGTAAAGTTACCGCTAGGCTTTAAAAGGTTAAACAAACATTTTTCTTCATCCCAGGAAAATATTTTTTGAAATCTAAGTAAACCTTCTAAGTACACTTTTAGGACCCGATATTTTCGTCTTACTGGACTGTAAATTCGATGACTTCTGTACTTTTTCGAAGTTAACAGGAAATTTGAATACGAAACCTTTACTTGAAATTTGCCAAATTAATAAGGAATTCGTTGTATGTGCCGTAGGACTTCTAGGACAGGGTTTCCGCCCACCGTGGGGTCTCAATCTGCACATAACACAAGAGAACAGAAATACGCGGACGTAGGTACATCGACGCCTTGAGCAGGACTCGAAGGCGCGATTCCAATGTCAACGCTCAACACCCCCTGGTCCAAGCATCGACTGTGATCGGAATTTGGAATTACCTCGTATTAAAACAGTGTGTTCGTATTCATGTCTCAGATTTCTCTTGTCGTCATCCGTTCGAATCGTGCGGTATTTATGTACCACCCAGATGACTAACACAGGAAACTTCTTGCTATGGCCGTCACACTTTTACCGGCTGTGGCCGGCAATGCAAAGTAGTTATAGTCCAAAAAAGTGATTGATGGCTTTTTTGTGACAAGGCAGACGATTTGCATTTGTGTATTCATACCATAATGACGAGCCCGTGAAGCCTGGGATGCTATGTATTGTTGACTGTAGGCCTAAATACGAAGCATGTTCAATACGGTCTCCTAGACCATGAAAATTAAAACGAGAAACCGTTCCACCGTTAAATGTAGCCCACTCACTCCACTGAATTATTATTATTTGTCCGCACACTTCTCGAGCAGATTGATGCATTTGCCCCATCTTGACACGAGTTTGAAAATGTCTTCGCTTTATAACTCAGGGTGCTACGTTCTGTGTAGAGTTCCAGTGAACAGCTCAAAAAGGAGCGGATGAATGTCGAACTCTGACTCATTGATTTTCAAGAAGAACCCTCCACTCTTTTTACCCTTACATCCTTCCTGGATGTGCTGCATCTACCCGTGGGATCATTATCATGGATGTCCGTTCAACAATTTTCGTATTCCCTGCATCATTTTCTGACATACTGCTCTCTCGTTACGCCATTGCCTTACACCTGTATCAAGTAACAGTGAATTTCGATGGGGGAAACTTGTTTCGCCCATAGAAATCGAATCACACTAGGAACTTTTTTCCTGGGATCAAGTTTCCAGTGTCGCAGTCATTGCACATCAACTTGTCCCATGAATAGCGTCTGATTGACTCACTCTTGCGCAACCTGTTACACGTTACCCATACTGCGAGTGCTACATTCTGCCGAAAAATAAGACACGTGACACACGGAACCTTGCTTATTGAATATTCCTCACAGTGACGACTTTTCGAAATATCCTAATACCGTCTATTTCAGGGTCATGCAGTCCAAACGTGAAGACACTGCAATCCTTCGAAACGTCGATAACCTTCTAGAGTTCGACATGTAATATCTCATGACTTGTCTGCAGTGATGGTATTAAGTTCTTCCTTCGCGTTCTTTGGCATGTCGAAAATCGTGTCAAATGAGCGAATGTTAAATTTCGGTTTCAACTTGGGAAGCAGAAAGATGTTCGTTGGAGCCAGATCAGGGGAATACGGGGGTGAATTAGTACTACAACACCATTTTTTGTAGAAACTTCCTTACGTGTATTGTTGTGTGAGCAGGCAAATTTTTGTGTTAAGGTTGCAGTATTTCTCTTACCAAAGTTTCTGACAATTATGAAAATTTTCGATTTCACGTATTATCACCCTGAGTACCAGTCGAAGGTCTGTTGCAAGTAAATTGCGCACCTTATCCAGCAGTTCTGGGTTTGAGGTCGTTTTCTGTTGTTCGCTGCGAGGGTCATATTCCATACCCTCTCTCACCTCTTGAACACGCTGAAACAATCAAAATGTTTACTCTCGGGACCGAGCCTCATCCCCATAAACTGTTCGGAACATTCCATGTATGTCAGTGGCGTTATTCCCCAGATTTACACGAAATGTGTTGTTGATACGTTGTTCGTTTTTGATATTCTGGCGGCAGAGCAAAACACGATACACAAAGCACATCCATAGCAAACAATATGGCACTGCGTCTGGTCAGAGCAAACTGGGCGGACAGTGTCACACTTCAGGGCGTCTCTAGACGCCTGTCGCCGAAATATACTCAAGCCGTTTTATTTTAATATCTTTTACTTTCTTGCTGCACTGTACATTTGTGGTCTCCTTTATACCTTGCCCTTGAGAATGAGATGTTTCATTGAAAACGAGTTGTACAAATTTAAGAAGCAAGTTCAGGGATTTATCAGAATAGACAATTTAGGACGTGAATTCGTTACACATACGTTCCTAGGCTATCCAAGCGTTCAGATCGTGGGCTCTAAACTCGGTCGCGGCGTGTCTTTCTCTTTTGTTCCGTGATGTTATGCTTCAGTCGAAGTCCTACTGTCGTCTTGATAAGAATTTAGTAACATGAGCAGTCATAGGATCGCGTGACCGCAACTGAACAGTCAGTGGAGGGCCTGACCCAACCAGGCTTTAACTATGTATTCTATCTGTTTCCAGATAATTTCACGTTCTTGGTTAATATATACATTATTAACTCTCCAACATGTTTCGGCCAAAAAATAGTAGCCATCCTTAAGGAGAACTTTGACAAAAAGGACTATTTTAATGCTAGAATATATCTTCGTCAAGTGTATTTGGTAAAGGATACACTGTTGCAGTAAAAAACTGAATTATCATTTGATATTAAACAATCGTAACATTAGGTTAAAACTGTACAATATATTTGTGTTTTTATTCCCCTTGCATCCAGAAATCTAAATGTAAGAAGTTTCTTCGATCCTAAATGGATCATAATCTGCAAAATGTCTAAAGTAGTAATTATAAATTATAAAATCCAGATATAGATAATTATGTTGAAAAATATATAATTGTAACTCCCAATGTGTACAAACCCAGTGTAGCAAAATGTGTACTTGACAAAGGAACACTTTGTGCTGAACCTATTACGTAAACGAGGTAGCTAGTAAGTGAGGTGATGTTCCTATTTCTCGCATGCATGTTGTAGTTGAATATGGATAAATAAACAGAAATTGGCGAACTTAATCTACTATATGATATAATGCACGATGTTCAACTGCATTGCAACATTCAATAATGTGTTACAAATATATTTATAAGTGACTGCCCTTTTCTTCATTGATGTATGTATGACCTTCAGTTTGCTTCATTTATTTGATAACGATCTTCATGTGTTTTCTTATCCAGTGAATAGGAACCTAAAGGTACCGCCCCTATTAACCGAAACAGCATGGAATTACATCTCATTTTGATACTGTGGCACTTAGTTGTGCTTGAAAGGCATTGACACTGGGTTACTCCCATTCCTTCCATCAGTGAAGTTACTCTCCTGAATCTCCAGTCTCCAGTTACACCACATGTTTCTTCTTGAAGATTCAAGTCATCCGGCTTGTCACTTCGTGTCGACTGGTAAATTGTTGTGCCTTTATCTTCAGCTCAGGGGTCCGAGAAGAGTCTTTCGAAGCTTCGACAAATACTTACTTGTTGTCGACACGGCGTGACATCCGAGATGCCTTGGGTCGTCAGCAACAGCGCTGTGAGAACCTCGGATCCATCATATTTCTTACTTTTCTCTGCTGTTACAGATTGGGGTTGATAAGTTTGTCACTGTCTGTTGTCATGTCTTCCCAGATAATTTTTGTAGAATCGTGTAAATTCGCACAGAAGTGGTTGGACACTTTAATGCTTGTTACTCGTTTCTTCTTTGGGTCTGTGTGCCTCTAAGCTGATATTCTGATTCTTTTTGCGTACGTCGCTTGAAATGCAAAGTACATTTTCACAATTCGCATTTCAAGTTATACGATAAATCTGACGACTCTTTGACAGCATCATTTCGCGCTATAATTAAATTTTATTTTTAAACGATCATTGTGCATTAAGAGGAATCACTACATCCCACTGGGTGGAGGACTCGCTTTGTCGAAAGGCAGACTACGCAATGATGATGATGATGATGATGATGATGATGATCGTGATGATGATGATGATCATGATGATGATGATGAATGCATTGTGTATTTGTGATAACTTGGAATTTGATTTTTACAGTCATTTATTGTTATATTATCTCGTGTTGCAGAAGCTGCATGAAAACAAACTCTGAATTTCTATGAAATGTAGAAACGCAAAAAAGAAAAGCTTCAAACTTACCATCAGGTTCGGACCCAGAATTTGTCACTGGAGGGGACGGCGGCTGGCTCTGAGGCTGTAAATAAGTTGTATTATTTTGCAACTGATATTATAAAAGTCATGTCATAAGTATAACTAACGTAGCTCTGTTTTCAGTTGCATTTATATACATACAAATGTGACTACATGTTCCATGACTCACTCACCTAATTTAAATAACCAGGTCTAAACTTTTTTTTAATTTCGTCGAAGACTTCCTGTTTTTATTTTATTTTTCAAAATTATAATGTACTAGTCGTCAGCCAATTTCAGTGGCTGATTTCGGCTGAAGGGTAGATCACGTAAATTTTGATATAATCGTGTCTTCAACGTTTGTGTTTTTAAAATTTGGTTGGGGGGAGGGCTGCCGGGCTTCAGCCCCCTTGGGTGTGCTGCTGATTGCGATGTATAGATTTACGGTTTCTGTCTTTCTGTGTGTTTCATAAATCCGTCACAAGTATTCGCTTCATACAAATAAATATCTTTACCTTACAGGTGTTCAAAATTGCAGAAACGGTGCAAACTGTAGAGGAAAATCATTGCGTAAGTTAGGTTAAATTTTGAAGATCTTTAGTGTCGCATTTATAATGAATTAACACAGTTTTTGAGATCTTCCAATGGACGTGCAGGATCAACAGAGCAGCATCTTTGAAATGAATCTGTTTATTCCAGTCAGTTCTTTACGTGGTGTCTCCAACCATTAATTTCAGCAAGTTCTTGGCGCCAAGTCGTGTCACAGTATTAATGAATAATTTTTTCACTCCTGTTTTCTGTCCCACCGTCACTTCAGCCTCGTGCAGGTACCGACTTTTTGCTTAGAGATTTACAACCAAAGTCCAAACTTTGAACATTCCCTGTACAAACACATCTGAAAGTTACAGCAAATCTAGAGGAGATAAAACACTTTTTCCAAATGGACATAACTCAATATTTGTTCATATAAAATGAAGGTGAATTCTGTGTCCGAATTCATCATTTTTGGCCTTGTCAAATTTATTATGCTTGATGCATGATGTGGATACGTGAATTAAGTATGCGGCCTATTCCTACTCCTGAAGATTAATTTTGGCCTCATAAACAAGTAAGGGGGCTGATTAATTATTTTTCACAGTTTTGTATGCCGTTCGGAATCACATCGCCCATGAAATAGCAATTTGTCGCAACCCGCACAATACGTCAAACTGAGACTGAGTTAGGTTAGAGAGACACTTTGTCTCGAAATGTTGTGTCCACAAAAAAAGTTGCTTCTCCTGATATTTTCGTAAGAACATAACATGCTTAAATGTTGATCTGTTAATGATTTGTCAAGTTGTTTCTGTCTCCTGTAAAATTGTGTAAAGGTGGATTATGACAAATTGCTTTTTCATGAGCGATATGTTGGTTGTTTCTCTACAAGAGTGAACACTGGAACACACTGTTTCTCTTTCCCTCGTTTTTAAATGTAGCTATCGATTAATATTGTTACTCTGTGATCTGCATTATCTCGATGTTAATTATTTTCAGTGCATATTGTGATTATGTATTGCTTCGTACATTGTAAATGCATTAATGTATGGGAACACGTTTGCTAAAACTGTTGTTTATGCTAGGGTACATTTAGTTAGGATTCTTCCTACTCACCGTTCTGCTAAACATCGCATAGAAATGTGTATGTAGTATAAACACTATAAACCCTTTATAAACGCTTCAGTTAGCCTGCATGGGCAGTTGTTAGCGATATCATGAGACTGTACTATCCGCACAGTCCATTCATGTAGAGGGTCCCTCCCTCCACTGGCGTATACTGACCTTCAGCGGAAAGATCCGCGCCATGGATGCATCATCTATCTGCTGACCTGCTGACTTGGCTTTCGTTCATCCCGCATTCAATTAGTATCACTGCTTGCTCTTATTTCGTCGCACTGCAAGCAAGGACATCCATCAATCATCGCGCCAGTCATAATCGCACTGCATGACCAGTTCCCATTGCACTTATACAGTCCAGATTTTGCGGCTGCTTGTGTAGTTACGCGTACAAAATACATGACGAAGCTGTCAGCAGTAGCTCATATTGCATAGCGCCGAATTACTGGATTATTAACAGTGAACAAATTGGAAAGGATGGAGAAGGAAAGGGTCTTGGGCTAATTATGGAATTGTACCGGCATTTGCCTGGAGAAACTTGGAAGACACCTAAATGCAGAATGGTTGTTCTCTGTTCCAAGATTTGAACACGGGTAAGGGAAAGGTAAATTTGTCATTGTCCACGCCATGGAGGCATATAGGGGGAGCAGAGGTATAGCTCCACTCATTCTTAACCTCGGCGCTAGATGGAGGTGGGTGATTAACAATATGCCCCGCCCGCTTTACCGCCGGGAAAGAACTCCTCTACCGGTTGAGTAAGAGGCTATGTGGGCTCCAGATCCGGTGTGCGTGTTTTGGAGAAGGGAAAAATACCTGGCCCTTATGAGGATTCGAACCTCGGACGGTCCAGCGCATAGCCTAGCCACTATACTGACTACGTTATCGCGTATCCCTTTTGAACACGGGACCTGGCGAATGTTACGAAGGAACGCGGCTACTGGATCACGACTAACTCCATAGAGCAAAGTCCTTCCTGAGAAGGTAACAGGTCCTCGGCAAGTCAAGAAATTTCCCTCATTTTATGGAACCCGACAGTTCATTACCGCCTTCACAAGCTTCCGCCACCTGTCGCTATCCTGAACCAGAGCACTCCTCATCCCACTTCATGAAGGTCCATTTTAATATTACCCTCCCATGTACGCTTAGGTCTTCCAAGTGGTCTCCTTCCTCCAGGTCTCCCCACCAAAACCCTGTATGCAGCTCTCCTGTACCCCATACATGCCACATGCCCCACCCATCACATTCTCCGTGATTTGATCACGCTAAAGATATTTGGTGAGGAGTACAGAACATAAATCTCCAGTGGATCACGACTTCTGGTTTTTGTATTGTGCGTGTCATAAACATTGCCCGGGTAGATTTCGTTTTGGACTGCCAAGAATTGTTAGGAATGGACATGATACCGAATAGCGATGCAGAGGGTATTAACAGCCGGTCCTTCTGCACATGCGCAATTGCTTTCAAAGTTTATTTTCTGCTCTATAAGCCCACAGTTTCTTATTTGTAAGCCAGTAATTTAAATACAGACGTGTCTGGGCGACGTAGGATGAAATGTGAGCTTTTCATACCGGTAACTATATATATTGTGGTCATCTGCGGTACGACACTGCGTGTAGGCAACACCGTGGTTCAGGCGGTTAGTCGCTGGCGTCTCACTGCGCAGGCCTGCCTTCATTCCCAGGCCATACAGTGTGTCATTTATGATTTGCAAAGTGGCAGTGGGATAAGCTTTCTCCTTTATAATTAATGAATAAAGAATTGGAGTGAAAATTTAAAGGATTTTACCATGGTCTAATTTGGTGCATTACCCCGAAATTATCTTGGGGGGGGGGGGGGCTGAATAAACCAAGGGAAAACTGAGGCTAGCCGATATCAAGGCCAGATTTGAACTCAATACCTCCAAGAATACAAAGCAGGGTTGCCAACCGCTCGACCACAGTGTTTGCTGGTGGTAGTACAGAGTGTGCATTTGTTGCCGTAATCTACTAAAAGCCCCTGTCTTATGTATATAGCGTATGAATCATTGACCTCTCTTTGCCGTTGTAAAACATGCACCTCCTACACTGGAAACGTACATGCAGATGGCCAAATACTTTATTACGCTGAGCGTGTATCTTGGAATAAACTGATATGGTAATTTAAGACTAACAATATTTGCATATTCCGTACGTATTATAAAGAGAAATGTCGATTATTGTAAAATGGAAGGAAAGTAAGAGCTACTTACATAAAGGAAATACCTGTATAAAGAGTTTACTACATTTCACACCTGGTGGCACTTATGTGGAATATCAATGCGATTCCAACCAGGTTTGCTAAAACATCAATAGAGATTGCTTTATGAAAACAAATTAACGTTTATAGCAGTGAGTTTAAGGGACTGTGCAGCGCCAAAATCCTTTTGAATGGATGTAATCAAATAAAACTTGTGTGGCGTAAAGACCGATAAAAAGACGGAAGAACCCCTTTGGCAAGTATAACTGTCAGTGACCTCAGTCGAGCAGCACCTGCACGCGTGTTTATTACATTGCAAAATATCAATGGACACACTTCTTTGAAATGTTAAACAAATGTTTTCTATACTAGTAACGTATTTCAATAGAAGTTATGAGAGAAATCGGATACAAAAAGAAAAACAAATCAACTTTTCGGACAAGAATAAAATTTATTTTTAGTGAGAATTTTTTCAGCAAACATTTTTATGTTCGGTTTTATACTGTTTGTTTACTCGTGTGAATTTCTGCAAATGTGTTTACACTTTGTCTCCTCTTTTCTACTACACTCTTTCGTCATGCTGTATATTCAACGTTACACGCTCGTAGAAACCTCCTGCACTGAAGCATTGAAACGCAGTTGTGTACCTTGCTTCAGTAATGTGCGTGATACGTGGTTTTACACCAGTATGGGTACATGTGATTAGTGCGGGATTGCTTTGTCGTCAGTTGAGGAGCCAAGACTTTCTTAATGTTTTTCAAGTGTAGTGTGAGAGAATATACTTCGTTCTGGCCGCCATAATATCCATGTTGCCATCTGGTTGTGATATGTTGTATTATGTGCAGTATGTGTTCACTGTTCCTCATCTCTTGTCGGCGCATTATACACGTGGAGATTTCTCTGACATCCGCTCTAAACATTGCACAGGGGTTCGCATATTCGTGTTTTTAAACGTACAGAAACTGTGGTTGAGACATGTAGCACGCATAGAAGACATGAGAAATGCGCAAGTCTACAGCATTTTAGCTGGAGAACCTGAGGGGGCCAAACTGCCTGAAAGACGTGGGCGTAATGTACAGGGTATATAGAGGACGTATATTGGATTCAACTGGCTTATGGCAGGCTATAGTGGAAGGATGTAACGAACACAGTAATTAACTTTGTAGTTCCAAGAAAAGCGAGACTTTTTTTTTATCATCTGAACTACCGCCATTCTCTGAAGGGCCGTAATCCTTGTAGGGTCATAAATTTCTCTAGAGTGGCACTTTTAATTACTGTAGGTTGGTAAACCTACTTAGACTTCGTCATATTGCTACCCTAGGTAGACGTGTACGTGCAATAGACCGTACACGGCGACGTATGTTGAGTTGTAAGACAGTTGGTCTCAAAATACGAAGAACAAGAAGACGCTGGATAAGACCTGAGACGGAAAGTGCCTGCTAGCGGTAGAGCGGTTGCAATCAGTAGCGTAGCAAGGATTTTTGCGGGCACCTGGGGCGACTAATGACAATGACCGCCTCTAACAGAAGTCATAACCATTTATTGAATATGGCTCAATAATTTAAAATTTGTTGAGCTTAGAAAATCTCCCACCCCACTTTAAAACATTGATTTTTCCGCCTTTTGGATTCTGCCGCCCGGGGCGGCCACACCAATAGACACCCCCTTCCTCGTAGCTACACCCCTGATCACCGTACATTACATAGGGGTGAACCTAGCAGCGCTGGCAGAGGGGCCTACTTTGTGTACGTGTGTTGGCAAGGAAAGCGTGCATGTACAAACATGCCCCCTTTCGTTGAGGTCCTTTGTGCAGCATTTGACCTCAACGATACTGTCAGCAGCACTTTGCAAGTACAGAGTGGGGCACGGGAAGGTGCCTCACTCATTCGTGACGAAAAGTTGTATTTCTTTAGCTTAATTGAAAGTACAAACATTCGGATTCAGTGTTTTACAGAAATTACGTTGTTTTGAAAATGTCTTCTAGAGGTCCTCTGCTTTTTGTAATGCACTGTTGAAGCCTCTTGAAAGAAATGTCTTTTACCTTCTGCAACATTTCTTGTGAGATGCCTCGGATGCAGGTCTTTGGTTCTTCAGTGGTGTTGAAACGACGAGGAAATGCTCTTTCTTTAACGTAACCCCACAAGAAAAACCAGCAGTCGACAGATCAGGAGATCTTACTGGCCACGCCGAGACACTAATTGAACTTCTACGACAGAGTTGCTCCTTATGAAACACCCAACCGCAAACACACGACTCTGTACACACCACTCGGCCATGACGCTAACCAGACAAGACTGTGACTGCGGCTAGCCCCCATTCCTGAAAAACAACCAGTATTGCCAAACTGCAAGTAGGTAATCTCCCGCGCCTCACCTGGTGGAACAGTGTCAGTGAGCGGAATGAATTTTATGTCGTGTCAGTTATGCCGCCCATACATTCGAAATCAGATTCTTCGATGAAAAGAGGGAAAACGCGGGAAATTGTTCAGAATGTTGGCCTGTATATAAATATATGGAGAAAGAAGCGCAGGAGGCAAAAGAGCAAGTGCCCAAGCAGTACAAAGATATATATGCTGAATCAGTTTTCGGGGTGTGGCCACGTAATGGAATGAAGATTTCCGGATGTTTCGATGAACGGTGTGGTTGTCCATCTTCAGGGTGAATGCATCAGGAAGTATCTTGAAGGTCCCTTATGTGAATCTGGCGGCAGGTAGCGTGTGGAAGGATGACGTCCAATTTGGTTACCCTTCTACACAACGCCTCCTGTCAGATCTACACCTCCGCTAACATTCGGATTCACTCACCCTGGAAATGGAAACTGCAACGTTTACCGAAACTTCAGGAAATATCTATTCTTCTATGCAGCTTAAGTCTTTCGAAAAAGGAACAAAAGTGTACTTGCGAGCAGAGACTCGAAGAGACGGGAGGAAACAAGTGGGTCAGTAGGCCTAGTATTCTGCAGTGTTCTGACGGTGGTGTATGACATCTTCATTTATTGGCTTCGTGGCTTCTTTCCATCAGAAGTCAGTCAGTTTCTATGAAGATGTGGGCAGTGTAGACAAACGGTACTGCGAAAGGGAATGTGCGGTAGAAGAGGGCACTGAAACTATAAATAATAACAAAAAATGAAATGGGCAGCAGTGGCCACATTGGATATGATATATGTGAGGTTGGAGTAGCGGGGTTAGATTAATTAGGGGAAGATTGGTGTTAAGTATGTATGATTACTGTGATCATCAAACAACTTACTTTTTATTTAAAACAATGGCTTCTAATATTGTCAGTATGTGCTACTGGAAATATACATCAGTTCCAGTTTGCTTTCGTTTCGTTTCGTAGTCCTTACCTCTTCCAGCTACTCACAGTAGGTGTCCAGGTTGTTTATTTTCACTTGATCACACTCAGATACACATCACATTCGGTAGGACTCCTCTGGAGGAGGGATCGGTCCGTCGCAGAGACTTCTACCTGACAACACAAACGCTCACAAAAGACAAACATCCATTCCCCCGGTGGGATTCGAACCCACGATCCCAGCAACCGCTCGGCCGCAGCCCCACGCCTTAGACTGCGCTGCCACTGGGATCCAGTTTGCTTTCGAAGGCCTGCAAATCTCGAAGGCAGAAAACAAAACACTGTCTTTACGCAGGTGACTCCTGTGCGTGATTTCAGGCTTCTGCTGCGTTGTACATGAGATCGTCGAAGTTCTGGTATGTTACACAGCGTTGATCGTTAGTTACCGACGTTTCGGGACAGCTAGTCGTTCCCATGGGACCGACTGGTTTTCCTACAACGTCGGCAATTAACTACCAATCAGTGCTGCGCAACATCCCAGGAGAGCAAATATCGACTGTCACCTAGCTCTCCCCTTCAGTATTTCGCCGGCCATAAACTTTGCTGCCTATGTGCCCTACACCACGTAGCTCTGCGTTAGGCCGTACTTCCTTGTGTACACGGCAGCGTTTGGTTCTAACATGTCTGTTCTTTATTGCCCACGGTTGATTAATACCTGGGGTTTGAAACTTAAGGGTTGTAACATTGCAGCGGAATTTGAAAATGGAGGTTTAGTGGCAAACATGATCGTTGGTGGCTTGTATGAAAGGTACATTTATGAACATCTCAAAGAGTTACATACGTAAAAATGTAAGGAGTGGCATTGAGGCTAGTGTGAGTCTTGGCATTCTTATGGAGATACAGCTGCAGTCTGTTAACTTTCGGCACTGTATGAGAGTGCCGAGGAACGTATTTGAACTTACGACGGAGCAACACGACACTGGAGACGATTGTATAACGAGGAACTTAATGACTTATGCTCCCCGCCAAATGTTATTCGGTCGATGAAATAAAGGAGGATGACATGGCACTTAGGGCGAGAAGTGATATACATACAGAGTTCGGGTGGAGAAACCTGAGGGAGAGAGACTACTTGGAAGCCCTAGGCGTAGACGGGTTGTCGTTGGCTTGATTTATCTGGTTCCGAATAAGGACAAGTTGCGGGATTTTGTGAAAACGGTAATAAGGTGTGGGGAACTTCATGACTGGCTAAGGAACTGCTAGCGTCCTAAGAAGGCTGTTGCGAGACGAGGGTGAATATTGGTGCCACGCCAAGGCCGTTTTGCCCCGGGGGAAGTAAATCACGGTACCCACTGGATAGAAAGTACGGTGGGCACCAGAGCAGGTCTGTATGTAGCAGTGAAGAGAAAATTTTCATCCCCATCGCGAATCGATCTCAGATTCTCCAGTCGTCAAGTCCGTAGTTAGTGTTCCGGATTAAGCTTTCGTGCATTCATCGTCATATTACCAGTATCAGTGTTAAGAACAGACACGCCATTTTTTATGAAAGAGGAAATACGGCGTAAATGAGGAAACTTTTGCACGACGTAGGTACGGACGCTAATCTTTGCTGGTCAGCAAAGCTCGGATGTGTGCTTCCAGCATGTTTTATTACTGAACATTGTAACATGTTTAGTCTGAAAAGTGTTCACGGCGTGGGAGCCGTAATGTGTCGGCGAGAAGCAACAGTGACTACATAAACAAAACGAGTAATAGTAACTGCTTGCGTATTTCGTTGACAATCACATTTAACCTTCTTCTTAGTTTATTGTGTATACCGTTTAGCTTTGGTAATTTCGTGTCGTTTTATATTTTTTGCGTTTTATTTGTGGTTTATTGCTCGATGGCATCAGTAGCTCAACCTGCAATAGTGTGGAATGCAGGATGCTTAATCCTCTAAAGACCAAGATTAACATTAATTTCATTTAAAAATACAGGTCGTACCGTGCAGTAAACCTTGTTTCGGTTATAAAAATCAGTCGGTTAATTTTGTATAGGGAAATAATAGTTGTTGCTTTGAAATCCTCACAAAACACAAACACTCTGTGTAGGTAGAACGTAGTTTTATAATTTTAAACCAGGTGCTATATAAAGTAATCATTAGACTTTTAAAGTGTCTTTATACGATGAATTGGAAAGGGTGCGGAAGGAATCAGTCGTGACTTATCTGAGGAACAATACTGTAATTTGCCCTGAATGACTGTAGAATAATAAAACATATTTCAATCAGAACGGTCGATATCCCAGCAGGGTTTCTAACTGGGCACTTCCCCAATACAACAAATTAGGAATGCTATTGCCTCGGAAAGCTTTCGACTTTCTTCGGAGTATCAAGTTCGGGAGAGTCGCCAGAAAGATATTTGGCTCTGAACTACAACATCCGACAAATTGAAGTGCTTGAAGGAAGTGAACCTCCGAGTTTGTCGCCTGCAGATAAAAAAAATTCGGACGTCAGCGTCGGTCTCAGAGAATCGCTTGTACGCTGAGGTAGGCATTTCGAATCATATTCGGAGCGTAGATGTAAGGTTATGTGTTTCGTGTAGGCAGGCATACATCAAAGCAGACTGATAGACGCATAACGCGGCCTCTGTAAGTGATGGACGCATAACGCGGCCTCTGTAAGTGATGGAACAAAAATTACATTGTTTTCGAGCAGTAGGACACTTCAGTATGTAAATTTTACGTTTGTATTTTATTGCCTGAAATTTGATTTTCGTGATTATTTGATGTTAGTCATAGAGTTTTGTCGGAAGTTACGTACGTAAATTATGGATTGATAAAGACTTTTCTTCCAGAATATGAAGCCATACAGTCTTGTAGAGATGTACTGAGGTTTCAGTGGAAAAGATATCCTCCATTTTCAGGATTAAAAATGTGCATAATCTGCTGTGAGAGCCTCAAATCTCACGAACTCTGGTAAATACAGATACAGTGGCACTAAAATATGTCAATAAAGCTTGATCCACACTACTGGTACGCTGATGGTCATGGAACATATTTTTGCTGTATGTAAGTGCGTATGTTCTTTCCAATGGTCACGCTCAACATCACAGTGTGCTCGTGTGAGCCAAGTAATGAAATTGCCACCATGTCATAAGTCTCTGAACGTATTTTAAAGCAAAATGAGCTGCGCTCGATTGCGCAGGAATGTTCAGTGGGAATGCCGTAACCAGACCCTGACCATGAATGAGAGAGAGCGTAGCCGTAGTGTCAGCCTTACCTGGCATCAATGCGTATTCATCGCCGTCCTGACAATGTCACCCCATCTTCGTAAGCCGTCTAACAAATACGTAAGAATACATTTGTGTATTATAATACCTGAAACCCAACAGGTCACATAAGAAGTTTAATAACTCTGTTTTGAGGTATTCTCTATATGGTATGTTTTTTGCTTGTTTTAAAGGGCATGTTTCAGCTGTCCTTTTAATGGCTAGGAAAGAGATGTTTGCCAGGCAGAACCAGTTACTTCAGCCTGAAGTAAATTAATATTTCGGGGAGTAACAGTTTCGACAGAAAAATGCATTTCCTTGCTTTTTTGGTACTTTTGGTGGGTAAGGTAAAATCATCAGTGACGCTTTAGCGCTGGACGTTACAGTATGTCTCAGGATTGTCTTCTTGATAGCGTAGCTTTGCAGTTCTGGCAGACTGCGGGCTTTGTGCACAACGATATACTGCTATGTTGCATTTAATAGCTTTTTCACGGTTGTTTATTCACACGAATGATTCTGTAGTAATGTCCGTATTGGCGGTGAAGAATGCCAAATTTTTTCTTGCTGTCTGAATGTTTTGTCCATTTCTGCAAATTTTGTGACAGCCGAGGGTCGAACAGAGTGCCTTCTGAATGCGAATCGAAAGCACTAGTTGCACCATAATTGGAGAATCTGAGCAGTATACCACGCCTGTAAAGTTTGTAAGACTGTTCTCGACATGGAGCACACTTTCGACAAAAAGAAAAAACACAATTTACGTCAGGTATCTTGATCAGTTAATCTCACAATGAAGTTCGGGGTTTCAGCCGAGGCTTTGTCTTAAAGCTACGTCAGACCCACCGAAATTATGACCACATCTCTAAAGCTATGCGGTAAGTAGGTCTGTTATTCATTGCTTCAAATTACCGAGTGGATCTACCTGCAGACGTTATGTTATCTCTGGACAAGTGCGGAGGAATACAAACAAGATGTGCATCAAATATGTTCAACTGAAGGAAGGGGTATGACTGAATGGCGTCATTCCCAATACCACCCAGGTTAGGCCTATAAAACAACTCCCATGAAGGCAGCAATCCCATGTCCATGCACAGCCATATGTCTACGTGCGTTGGTTTGTTATGAAGAAGAATTTCATAGCTGTGACTTCAAGAACAAAACGAAGGATGGCATCATCCTTACTTCTGATTCCAGGACTGAAGTTGCCGCTCACTTTGAGATCATAAAAGGCTGGCAGCGGATTACTTGGCCGAGCAATGAGTTTTGATTTGAAGATGAGGAAGACCGTCTTTATTGTCGGAGTGCGTTTGGTTATCTCTCTTCAGTTCAAAGCCAATTGCGGAGAGCGTACATGTTGGGCCAGTCGGCTGTTCAGTCAACGTGACGCAACCCAAAACCTTGCTCTTGAGGCCAAGGACGGAAGTCCCATTAATCCACCACTTCAGTAAGACAACCAAAACAAGGTTTCCACACCTTGTGCTGGGTTCGACCCCAGCTTGCGCCTCATTATGAATGACAGGTACCGGAATACATCAAACAGTGGCGACACTTGTCACGCCGGGCTCGGATAAGTGGGCGCAGAACCTGTGCTCTGTCCTCGGCTAGCTCTATCTAAGGGACCCAACAGAGTAGGTGTTCCTCCCTTCCCCCCTTCTTGTCACCTGAGGATGGGAGCAGAACCAGCTTTCGAAACGTCGTAATTTTAATTGTGGTTATTTTATTCTTCGGACCATGGAAGAAGTCCAAAAACCTATTACTTTACAGGAAAATGATCGTTTATGGTTGTAGTATGAAACAGATTACAAGCTGTAAGCAAAACGAGTTTTAACTCTCTATATCTGTCACTTGCTTGGAAATTTAAATATAGACATGTATACCGTTCACACCTTTGTTTCTTAGTGTTACGAACTGTGAGGCGGGGGTTCGGATCTTTCTAAGTAGGCCTACTCCAGACACAAGGATATTTATCTGAGGCTAGGATCATTGAGCCCATTTGTTAATAACAGAGCCTTTGGTGAATATCGAAAGAAGGAAAGGAACTCTTAAATATCTAAGAATACCATTGGCTTAAGGCGTAAAAAGAAAGTAAATAGTTCGTTAGAAATAAATACGTGGTATAGGTTTGCAGAAAGTCTTTCTATTTCAGAGTTTTGTTTCCTGGCTAGGTTTCCGGTAAAGTCAAATATTTTATGACCCTTCTGTGTAACAGCACGTGCAGTGTTAATACGTATAAAGCTCCACAGACACACAAGTCTAGGCTGCAGCTGCCTTCCGTTTCTGGGCACATAATGACCTCATGCTGCCAGTTTTCCTAATTGCAGTGATCCAGAGGAAATTTGTAGTTTTGACTGCATTGTCTGGAACAGTGGTCTGTGGTTATTTGATTTTCAGACTTTAGATATTAGATTAGGGGTGCACAAATTATGGCATGCTGGTATCCTAACACGTACTGTTCGCCTTACTAGCGTTCACTTGCACTGCTCTATAGTGTGTTCCACATTAAGTGACTTACTGTAGAATTGTCTATCGAGAAATCGCTTTCCTAATGTCGGTTTATTCTTATATTGATTCACTCTTCCTGCTGGTGTAATTACTGTACGGTAACTTATTGGATTATTAGGTTAGGGTCTTCCAGTGTCAGTGACCTTCTAAAACAAAATGTGGACAACGTTGAGTGAACCCTGAAACTTCGGAGGATGCTGGACCAACTTTTTTAATTTATAGATGTACGGATATGTACTCTACTTAACGTTTTATAGACTACATGTGCAGTAAAGTCTTTACATCTCCTTTGTATACTGAATATTTTGCAGTAAACTTACTATTTCCTTGTACACATGTTAAGCGAATAAAATTGATGAAACGTCACAAACAATGCGAATTGGCACAAGAAATGTGGGAGAAGTAATTTGCTGACATTTCAAGTGAGAAATCTCATTTGTAAATGGCGCTTTCACTTTGAGATGATCCGTGGAAGTGAAGCTGTCCATCAGATTCAGTACTTAACACTACAGTGAACTGTTTTATTACAGTAAACAAACATTAAATTCCCATGAAACTCTTCGCTGTCACCACTTTTTCGAACCGATGAGGCGACGAAACTGTAGGCCTATAATGAATAAATAACCAATCAGTATTCAGGGCCCACTAGGGACAATTAATCCTTTGAAGAATAAAAAAAGTGACAGTACTTTTCCATTCAATGCTCCCCGATTTCTGAAAGAACATTACCGTTTGGAAGGTTTCTAGGATTCGCCCATGCTGCCTTCTGGTAAGAGCAACATGTAGAGATGAAGATGAGTGTAGAGCAGTGGTGGAATGAAGCTGACAGAGGAAAACAGAAGAAGTAGTGGGAGAAAAACCTGTCTCATTGCCATTTTGCCCACCACAAATCTTACGTGGACTGACCTTGGATCGAACCGGGCCTCCGCGGTGAGAAACCTGAGCCACGGCACGGCCATCTGAAGAATATAACTGTTCTGAATTGCATTTAAAGATCCAGTTCGTACCGCGCAGTAAACACTGCGTCTGCCTTATACAATCGGTTGATGTTGCGTAGGGAGATAGCGCTCTTTATTATGAATATCGTAAGAAACACATAAATGCGCTGTGTGAAGAAAATGTAGAGTTCGTGAATGGTACGTATAATGGCCACTGGACTTTGGAGGGTTAAATATGTGTATCTTGTTTACTGTATACTTCGAATTTGTGTTCTGGTAAGTCATTACCTTAAAATGCAAAATAAATCCTAGTTTGACTCGGTGAAGACTTCCTTTATATATATATATATGATTTGGTGGCTCAATTAGATGAAGAACGTTGCTGAATTTCAGTACGATCCGAGTTCGGAAATGCGCGAAAAACATTACATTTCTGCAATCATTTATGTATGGAGCTGTAATACTTGTACAAGTAATGAACAGAATGTGCTTCATTCTTGAATGCCTTCTAAATATACTCCGTTCTCACTGATATCGCATGCTTTCTGTGTGACTCCGCCGGTTCACTTCCCTCTGTACTGAGCGATATGCATGCTTAATGCAAAAGTTTTTGTTCCGCGCGTGTAAGTTAAACAGCGAAGCGTCGTTCAGTCTGCATGTTTTCTAGCGTTTGTTTCACACCCGGCCTTCCCATCCCTCCACTTTCTGATGCAGCGCAGATGCAAATCAAGCACAGCTGCATTCTCATCACATACCTCTATATATTTCTCTTGGCAATGGCTGAGAATGTTTAATGTCATGAATACAATCGAGTGTGAAATAGGAATTGTATGCTCTGGGTCAAAATGTGAACGACTCGTTTTATCTCTTGTCTCAATACAACAGTGTTGATCAGCCTTAAGGACACAAGGGCAAAGTGTAGGAAAAAAACCTTTTGCGGACGACTTTATAAATCATACCTATGTTTTGTGCTTAATTTTATTAGTCCTAGTACCCTGTCTGCAGTATTACCAATACTGAGGCGGAAAAACTTATTTGAAATTAACCGTAGGCATTTAAATTAAACCCACAGTCCTGTCTGCCTGCTGTCACTAACATTTCCCTTTCATTAATACATCAACCAACTTATGAACTTAATAAAATATATTCAGAAGAAAGTGTAAAACTCCTATATGTTTCGGCACCGGGGTTCCATAATCAGGAAGTTATTCAGAACAAGTCAGTTGGCGGTAAACAAGTGCTTCCTTAAAATAGTTCTTATAGTTGTGCTCATTGTATTTTGTGGTGACTGTCGTGCTGAACATCGTGGAAACTTTGTTGTAAGTCAATTAAAGCACTGCTATACGTAAATTTTGGAAACTAATCATAGTTTCGCATGTCGTGAATGGAATCTAGGACTGAATCCTGATGCCACATTTGTTAACATATGTTATGTGGGGAATTTTTTGCACATCCGTAAACTGAAATGTGTTGTTATTTCATTTACTTAACAACATTTCATCAGTTGCACATATTAGACAGGCAGACTGATACAGAAGCGGAAGGAAGAATGATGTTGAATGGCAGTAGAAGGACTTGGAAGAAATGGTCGAGTGTTTTCTGAAGTTACCATCGCTACCTTCGGCCTGGTTGGACTGAATTAAGCTAATGCGAATTATAGGCTAGCCGCCCTCACACTGACAGAAGTCAACCTAGTACGTCCTGATGGTACAGGAGAGTGTGACCCACTCGATAGCCTTATTGTGAATGAAAGAGTCAGCGCAGTGCTACCTGTGTTATCTCTTGGCTTTTAACGAGGCATAAATTAAAATAACATAATGCAGGCTTGAGTAGAGATTTGAAGTTTTCACGGCTGTGAAGGTATTGTTGTCTTCTGGGTTATGCCACCGTGTTGTCTGGTAGGTAGTTACCATCGTCTCTGTGGAACATACTGCCTTCCTCTTCAGGTTAGAAGGTGGAGACGGTTGGTGTCTCTAAAACATTGGTACCAACCTCGCATAACATACTTTTTCGTAGAAGGAGGTCCCAAAAGAAAACATGTTTTTAAACCTTCTAGATATACTGTACGTAGTTTCTGTCCTTTTATTTGGGAGTCCAGCATATGTTTTTCCCTACAGCCAATTCAGGAAATGTGAAACATCATTGCAGATTGTATTGTACAATTCGGAATTTTCTGTATCACGTTTTTTCCATGTAGGTTGTGTACGTGTTATTCGAAAAGGTCTCCCAAATTACAAACGGGAAAAGTGTTTAATCTGTGGCAAGTCCGTGTGCTTGTCAACCTTGGCTGTAAGGTTATTAGCTTGTCTAATTTGTAACCATATGGCTTCATCATGGCCCGAACATGTGACACGTATTCAGCTATTATGTTTCATGCACACTGCAAAGGCCATGGGAAAATTATCCTCCCTCAAGTCTGTTTTCCCTAACCTGCTCCACAGAGTAGAGTTCTCCTTGAAAAGCTGATAGTTACTTAGCTAGCTAAGAAACTTTACATCTTTCCTGGAAGTCGGAGGTTCCTTATCGTGATTGGAACAGCCTGTCACTGGATCCTGTATTGAGCCAGTTCAATTCAATTCACATTCTCACGCCTTAATTATTGAACATTAGTTTTAATGTTGTCCTCCCATCTTTGTCTAGCTCTCTGAAGAAGTTAATGAATGTGCCCTTGACCCTTTGAAGCATGAAGTTCCTGTCAATAGTATCAAAATTCTAGCTCCTACCTGTCCCATTACTTACACCCTTCTGTTAAAACTTCTTAAGGAAATGAAGTACAAATGTGCTCCGTGTGCAGGATAATGTTCAAGAGTTTTTAATGTTATAAAGCAGGTGACATAGGCAGTTACTGCTGTGCTTTAAAGCGTTAATACAGAGAATGTTAATTCAGCTCAGAACGTACAGAATGAACACGCGTGAACCTGTTTATATAACCTAAGTTCGGTTTATTTCAATTGAACAGAATGGAGCTGTTGCCGTCTACCTTAGACTACATCCAGAGCGATCAGCAGAAGTGATTCATTCCCAGCTCTAACTCTTCTAAAACACCTATTTCTTCGGAACTATTTACGACAGTTAGTTCCTACCTTTCAGAACGATCTGTGTCTCCACTACGAAGGGAGCCTATTCTGTTTAGCGGAGTGATCGGTGTTAATTATGAAAATTGTACCAAAAGTGAGTACACCGAGTGGCCAAATTTTAGAGTTTCTAATGTTACAGCAGGAGGTTCGCTTAGTTACCATTGGACTCTATATCGCATATCATGTTTGTTTCGCGAGCTTGAAGCCAATGTTCTGCTTGCCTTGACCCAAAGAAAGTTGGAAGCTTACAGTTCAGTGATATAAACTTCTAATGTTACGAAGTATTAATAGATATATCTGAATACGGTTATATTACACTTCCTTATATTGCTTGGGGAGACTCATTCCCTAACTCGGCATATTTCAGAAGTAAACATGTTATTACCTTAAAATCGAACAAAGTATTATCCTTAAATGATGTGTATTATCCATTCTTTTGCCAGATTGGACACACGTTTTGAAAAATGGGCTGATAAATATGGTTATTGTCTCTTGTGTGAAATGAAACCTCTTAATCCTGTACTAATGAACTCAAATAAATTAGCGCTTTGTGTATAGCTTCTGCACGTTGTATGCTCTTAAACCGGCCAAAACGTGTGAATGTTGTGTCCTGAGAAACGATGCTGCATTACTCGGTAATCGGATCCCGACATTTTGAGGCAACGTGTTGATCCTGTTACCCAGTGAGGCAGCGTCACGTCGCAGAAGAACGGAATCCTCAGCTGCGCATCTGCGGACACCAAAAAGCTCGCACAACGTAAGAA
Organism: Coptotermes formosanus; assembly: GCA_013340265.1. Taxonomy (NCBI): domain Eukaryota; kingdom Metazoa; phylum Arthropoda; class Insecta; order Blattodea; family Rhinotermitidae; genus Coptotermes; species Coptotermes formosanus. Next base: position 228,565 of record BLKM01004955.1, read on the forward strand.
GTTTGCGATTCAAGAAATTAACCTTTTGTCTGAAAACATTCTTTGTTTAGCCCATTAAATATGTACTGCTGAAAATTAATTTACAAGTAGACTGCGTTTATTGCTGTGTTTATTATTAGAGTACTGTCATATCTGGTGTGTGTATATTATATACTCTAGCATTTTAACATAGCTTATTTGACACCGATTCATATGTTTTTATTTTTCACAAACTCCTGCACTTTGTTTATACAATCTCCAGCATGTTTCGACTGAGTTACACAGTCATCATCAGGGAGTCAGTTGTAGAAAATAAGCAACTCGCAGCAAGTCACAGAATGGTAATTATACATATGCTGCGGTTTGTATGATATATATGTAGACTTAAAATCATAAGTCTACATATATAAGAATACAAATTGCAGCATATGTATAATTACCATTCTGTGACTTGCTGCGAGCTGCTTATTGTCTATAATTTACTCCCTGATGATGACTGTGTAACTAAGTCGAAACATGGTTGAGATTGTATAAACAGAGTGCAGTAGTTGGTGAAAAATAAAAACATACGAAAAACAACTGCACGGAAGGAAGTATAACATTAAATATATTAACACCGATTATTTTCTCTTGCAGGTGAGTACAGTCTAGTTTCCCCTGGGTGAACGTACGGACGTTAGAACAGGTAGGTGTGTAACTGTCTTGTCCAAATTCACGATATTAGGAACAATCCAACACAGGATAGAAGAAATAGCGAATGCAGAGAGGTTAGACCGTTGTTGCCGTTAAAGGTGTTATTCAAAGCCATCGCATGTTTGAAATGATACATGTAGGACCCTAAAATACTATGCGAAGGAGTTTTGTAACCGCACCGTTTATTGTCGATTGTGATATCTGCAAAAATCAGTGCGTCTACTTCGAACAGGACATCATCTGTAATTGCCGCGGTGGCGGTTGATCTGCGCTTTGTGTCAAGTCTTGACAATAAATGCGGCAAGGGAATCTGTCTATATTTTGTCTTTCAAGCTACAGCCTTCCATTATTTTATTCGTACGTGTGATGAGAAAGCATTAAGATGCAACAGTAATCGTTTACTGTTTGTAGCAGGATTATATCCACAAGTCCCCGTCACTTTGCCTGACAACCTTCAGCACGAGTGTCACAAACCTTATGGCCCTCTTACCTCACTCACGTGATAGCAGCTACTACGTAAGCAGACGCATACTGGTACGTCCACACATCTGACTGCAGAAACAGGCTGATCTACGCTCACCCGACATCGCATACTTTCCCGTCTTGTGACAGCAGTCTAAGCTGCCTCCCTACTTGTGCCTGAAGCTGGAGACTTTGTGGAATTAATCTGCTATACTTAACACATTGCTGTTACCTGTGGCACAAATCGGGATAGATCAGTCGGCTACGCAGTGAACAGTACAGGAACTGCTTTTCGATTCCTAGCAGAAGCAAGAGACTTTTCTTTTGTTCAGAGCGTTCAATGTGGAGCCTATGGAGCCTCCTGTTCAGTGGGTACCGGTGGATATTTTCCCGGGAATACAGCGATCGGGTTGTGAAGTTGACCACGTACATCCATTTAATGTCGAGTTTAAAAATGATTGGAACTATACGTGCAGTCCTGTATGCCTTCGTAGTCTGGTTCTTAATTAATGACAGAGACAATATACTTTGGTCTTGTATTGTGTGTGGTCGCCTTTGGCCTGCGAAGGGGAGGGACACATGGGAGTAATGGGAGAAGTAATGGTAGAAAGTCAGCCGAATCGGTAATGGGAGTTCAGAGGAACCCCATAACACCAAAAATATGAGTAGCTCTGCTTAAGAAGTACGAAGAATATTCAGCTTGGCAAATACTATGTAGGCCTACACTGACCCTCTGTTCAGATTGGTTGGTGATGCTGTGTAAGTAAATGTAGTTTGCAAAGACGTGGTAAACACAATTTTTGGAAGCAGTTAATATTCTTCCCTTGCGTTTTGCTCTGTGCAAACCGGCGCCAGCTGGGCCTCAGTAGCACTTTTTTGTAAGTAATTAACGAGAATGTTAGTCAGTTTTGAGTTTACCGATACGATACTACACTTGTCCCTTTCTGAGGTGCATATGTTATACATGACGTTTCAAAAGCCGATTCAAATCCCGTCGTCAGGTAAGAGATTGTCATCGTCATGGCGGTGTTCATTGCTTAATATTTTTTTTTATATTAGTGACAGTATTTTGGATCTAACCAGGAGCATTTTGAGTATTTCGCAATCTAGTACATTACTCCGTGTACCACGTGACAGTATACAATGTTCGTTTATAATTTTACCCGCAACAAGCGTTTTCCGATTTTCCGTGGTTATATTTAACAATATAAATGCACAGCCTTGATAGTTGTTCCCCAACATGTATGATTAGGTCTCCAGAAGGGTTCGCTTTGAAAATGTTTAAAAATGGGGAAAACGTTATATTTCTGAGATGTACAATATTTCATTATATTCCGCAAGCAGCGTTTGTGTGTTCAGATTATCGCCCGGAGATGTGGTAGTGTTGTGCTGCTATAATGTTGTCTGTGTTTGCTGTGGCAATGAATTATGAAATGCCTAGAACTTGAGACTGTTCAAGTATACGCCTGTACCTGAAATTGCAGGTTTTTTAAATTTTAAATTAATATTTATGTACCTAGTTACTGATAGTCAGTGGCTTCTCACCGTTGAGGCTCGGGTTCTATACCAGGACGATTCGTGTTGGAATTGTAATAGAGAGAGTTGCATTAGGACAGTCTTTTCTTCGAGTACTTCAGTTTTCCCCTGTCAGTTGTTATTTTATAAATTCTCCTCTGTTCATCTGTCAGCCAGAGATGGTGCAATAGTTCCATCAGTGGTTGCAATACCAAGGGACGCATCTCATACCCGCACAGAGAATTAAAAAAAAAAAGAATAGCCAGAGGAACTGGAGGAGAATACAACAGGAGGTAGAATGGGGACAAATGTAGCTTTGTCGACCGCATCACTCATGCATGCGACTTCTGTCCGTGGCCCAAGTATGGCTGCTATCCGCAGCATTTATGATGACTGTGATTTCAAAGGATGTTTCTTCCCATCTGGCGGGAGCGATAGTAACTGGAGAAGCACCTAGAAATGGAGCAAGATGTGAAAAACATTGACCAAATATGTACCTAAAGTTTCGTTGAACACAAACTTTTAACCTGGCAGTATTTACCTACACTGGAGTGAGAACAAAGTATTTACTTAAACTAAAAATATGTACTTTGTAATGTACGAATATCAGAGAATGCGTGTGTTTTGGAAGACATGGGAAGAAAATAAACTAATCGAGGCGAAATACAATGCAAGATAATTGCTAAGATAATAACGAAAACAAAGAGGAGAGAATATTTCTCATACTAAATTTCAGGAAATAGACAAGCAGAGTTTTCAGTAATTTTATCTTACTTTCATATATCCTGTAAACTGTTTTTTTATTATTGTCTGGGAGGCCAATTCTAACCTTCAGATAGTAGTTTATTAAACTTTGGCCTACACAGATAGGCCAAACTGCCGAAGGAACCAAATAAGAATAGCTTAACACAGTGATCGAGTCCTAGATCTCTCGAGCACAAAGCAGCAGTTATGAAACACTGAACATTTTATAGTCCGGTAGATTCCTAAGCACCACGCCGTGAGGTCATAACCGGAGGCATAAAGGGGAAATACGTGAATGTTCGAATACGGTGCTAGGCAAAAGAGGTTACTTCTGATTAAAGCTGGTTGGTTTTCTCTTGAATGACCTGCAAAATGGAAAACTCAGTAGTCTGACCCCTTCTACCTCCTCATGGCAGGTGCAGAGGGTTATTGTTGCCACCTCCTTATAGCAGGTGCAGAGGGTTATTGTTGCCACCGCCTTATAGCAGGTGCAGAGGGTTATTGTTGCCACCTCCTTATAGCAGGTGCAGAGGGTTATTGTTGCCACCTCCTTATAGCAGGTTCAGAGGGCTATTGTTGCCACCTCCTTATAGCAGGTGTAGAGGGTTATTGTTGAAACTGATCACACTCAGTGATACATCTACTCACGCGGTAGGACTCCTCTAGACGAGTGATCGGACCGTCACAGAGACCGCTACCTGACAACACAGAACTCTCACAAGAGAGAGACGCCCATGCCCCCGGCGGGATTCGACCCCGCATTCCCATTAAGCGAGTGGCCGCAGACCCATACCTTAGACCGCGCGGGCACGGGGATCAGCTGGGTGGAAGTTAAGCGGTTAAGTTTTTTTTTTTCTTTACAGTCGTGTCGGTGTCGTGATGTCACCTTCCGTATATTTACGTCAGCGCATTGAAAACATTGCCATCGGAGAATGTGTGTCAGTTCCTAAAATACATATTTATTTATGTAGAATCAAATTTATAATGTACAACCAAACAAAAACTATAAACGTCTTCTTCACTCTTAAGACATCTTGTCCTTCAGAAACACTTTTTTTTACCTTTTCGGCTCGTTTGCTGATGAAATGATGTAATGAATGTACACACAGTCTGTAGATGTGTTTCCCCAATTTTTTCTCTTTCGCAGCTTTATGCGAGAGCTTGCGCCTGAGACTAGAGAAGTGGAAAATGGGAGATGATGCTAATTTGTTGATACTTGTCACGAAGGATGTGGCGTCTTGTAACGTGTTTGGGTCTGCATGATACATGCTTCATACACACGTGCACGTGCAGTCACTGTATGGGAAAACAGCAGCTTCTTCCTGTATGTTTTGTCTTGTGCTTCCTTTATTCGTGACACTCAAAACCAGACTAGATGTCGGTTTATGATTTTGCAATTCATTAGGTTAGCAAAATATTTTCTTTGTTGCTTCCTTGTTTAGATTTATTTTGTTAGTTTTACGGCCGTTTTTATTGCGTCTGGTTACATCTGCTGCTTCGAACGTGGACACACACAGCGATACTCGTATGCACAGCCGTCTCTTCCAAATCGATGGTCTTTATATTCTGTCGTATTCAGGATCTAGTGAACAGTTTGCCAGTAGAAATGAAAAGTATCACTTACAGTCCCTCTGTTCTTTTTATGCATTGTAAATTCATGTCCCTCTATCGGTGTTTAGAATTTAAATTTCGCACTGATAAGCTTGCGGAATTTCTGAGTTCGGAGTTGAGATTGATTCATCTGTGGAAATGCAAGCCAGAAATGTTACGTTTTGCTGGTACATTTCTAAGAACAACTTTTTTTTTTAATTTTCGAAATCCAGTAATGAGACAGATGTTTGGAATTTGCATGTACTACACCACTCATTGCATACAAATTAATACAAAGTAGCTAAATCCGCCGATCCCGGTTGCCGCGCGGTCTAAGGCATTGGTGTGCCGCCGCTCGCTTGCTAGGATTGCGGGCTCGAATCCCGCCGGGGGCAAGGATGTCTGTCGTGTGTGTGTTGTCAAATAGAGGTCTCTGCAACGGGCTGATCCCTCGTCCAGAGGAGTCTTTGAGTGTGATCAGATGCAACAATAACCCTCGACACCTACAAGAGTAGGTAGATGAGGTCAGACTAAGAACTAGATAAAGAAAGAAAAAAAGAAAGAAGGAAAGAAAGAAAGAAGGAAAGAAAAAGAAAGAAAGAAAGAAAGAATTCACCGCAATCCCTTAAGTGCTAATTAAACCTTTGTAGCAGAACCCAGATATTCAGCTCAGCCAACATCAGTACCTGCCACTGCACACCATACTGAGCCAGTTACCTGACCGCCCATCTTCACAACTTGTCACCGTAACAGCGATCATAAAGTAACATACCTCCGATCTTCTTCATGGGCAGCCATAAGAACGTTCTCCAAGTGGCTTCAGTACGGAAATTCTGTACATATTTCTTGTCTCCCCGTCTTAGCCACGTGCACAGCCAGTGTTAGCCTACCAGACATCATTATAATGACAGGAGGCTGTGTGTGATCTGTATGAATCACGAAGTATCTCACTGTCTCGTGTCATAAACTTCTCTATTAGTTCGTTCTTCTGTAGTCCAGGTATTGCCTGAGCCCCCCCTTTTTTAGACTTTTGCAGTTTATAATTTTTTCTTGAATGTAAGAGACCATGTTTCATGTCCGTACAAAGTAACTGGCAGTTTGAACCGAATAATAACCATATACTTTTCGGATCTTTTTATAATCCGTACTTCGTGTGACCTGATATATATTTGTTAGTATAGTCTTCGGATAGGGTACCTGCAATTGTAACAACCCCAAATGATCAGTACATATGTTCATATCGATTTATTAGGCAAAGTTTGACGTTCTTGTTGGTTCTGGTTTCGTATTGTGCTGATGTATTTAATTTTACTCATGTGTACTTCTGGATTGACTTTTACTGGCTTATATGAGAAACCACATACTCTTTATTTTATTGTTTTGTATTATTTCCTTACTAATGTCGGCAGTATACACAAGTTGACCCACGTGCTGTAGGATATTTTGGTCCACCTGTCTGTGATTCGCTTGGTCTTACCTGAGTGCACGCTTATCGTGATAATTGCGAGTGCCACGGATTAGGCTGCAGCCCTGTTACTGTTGCAACGTTTAGACTGTATATGTGCTATTTTGTTTTGCTGTACGTACCTACGATAGGTTTGTATAGGTAGAACAGCTCATGATTCGGTTTTGACGGGTAATTTCCGATGTTTTTATGATTTTATTACTGCGTTGCTATGTCTTATTCCCAGTTCTTCTCTAATCGGCCTGTCTTCAGTACTGCACCTCTTTCTGTGTCCACCGGCCGCTTTGAGGAAACATACTTCTGTTTTCCCCATTCTTCTCATTTGTTCTTCCTTCAATGTCTGGCATTCGTATCAATGTAAATATTTAGGACTAGGTACTGTATACAATGTATAATGTTTGCTGTTGGTATTTTCTTAGTACTATCCTCTTTATATCTCCACAGAACTCTTGAAGTCTTCTCCGTTCTGTACTGACATAACTGTCTCCAGCATACCGCAACCTGCAACCTACTGGAGCCTGAATACGTTAAATTCCTCACATGTTTTGAGTCCTTTATGTAAAACATTTTGCTGTCGTAGGTGCTTTCCTCTGAGGGAAGTGGATTCTTTACACTGATGTTTTCATGTTTTTTTTTATTTAAGTTATTTTTAACGACACTTGCAGTAGCTCGGATTATGTAGCGTCGAATGCCAAGATAAGTACGTAATCAATTCAATATTATGCGTAAGGAACTGGTCACGGCCTAATTTGAGGTAATACACGTGAATTAACCTGGAGGGACTGAGGACAACAATGGAAAGTCGTACTAAGCATAGTCGGGAACCGGGCCCGGATATGAACTGTGTTTGTTAAATTTCTGTATTTTACGTGTAGGCCTATTTTGTTTGGTATTTGTAGTAGGTAGTTTATAAACGACATCCCAGCGGCCGCGCGGTCTAAGCCGTGGAGTGCGGCAGGTCGCTTGCTGGGATTGCAGGTTCGAATCCCGCCGGGGGCATGGATGTGTGTCTCTTGTGAATGTTGTGTTGCCAGGTAGGGGTCTCTGCGTCGGGTTTATTACTCGTCCGGAATAGTCCTGCCGATTGTGGTGTGCATGAGTGTGATCATGAACCTTCGATAATGTGGAGGCCCTAGAGAATTCTAGGTGATTAGAGCTCTGCATAAATTTGACTTTGACGTAACAAATGGTGACGACTGGGAAGAAGGTACTGCAGGTATACAGCTCATGTTTTGACACGATCTGTATGTTTTTCCCCGAACGTCGTTGCGAGTGTTAAGGGACTCTACCCACGCTGCACAGGTGAACTACATTCTCTTGCGTTATAGAGAGTACCATCTACGTTTCCAAAGAGTTTTAGTCTGGAAGGCATCTCTATTATCCTCACTAATATATCTGCGAAGAAACTGTTTCTTTTACTACCTAATATACTTCAAATTTTTGCTACTTCTTTGCGCTGACATTGTGGAACCCTAGGTGAGAAACACCTGAAATGCTGGAATCTATTGGACTGCTGTATTTTCAGAAAAGTGATATTTAGATGTTTGTTATATTGAAGTGGATTGCAGTCGCGTCAGTGGCACCAGCGTCAGAGTACTTCAGTCACTTTGCCTTAAGAATTTTGAGTTTCCGCTTTGCTCTATTTTGTACTACGCCGTAAATATGTGTGAACGTGCACAGTCACACCTGCACACACATGTGAGAACTGGGTGCAGATAAAAAGACGGCTTCACGTTACTGGCATAGAATAATAACGGGTTGTAAACTGCGGATTGTTATGTACGTACCAACATATTTTTATGATTGTTGTGGAGGAATGTGTAAGAAGGCAGTTGTGTGCTTAATTAATTAAAGCTTTCGAGCAGAAAAGTGTGTGTTCTGACCTAGATTCGAAAGAGGTAACTTGCGAATTGAAGGTACAAATGTGTTCTGCCACCGAAACAAACTCCTCGATTAGTAGGCGATAGAGTACAATTTTAAGACCAAAAAAGAACTGTTCATGTATTAGTATTTCTGTTTTATTAACCGTGGCGTCTTAGTGGTGTACACTCCACTCCTTCGCCGAGCATAAAGGTAAAGTTTTCCCTGTCCGCGCTGTTCAAAGACATACAGGACGAGAGATGGTATATCTCCACTCATTCATAACCTTGGAAGTGAGTGGTCAACGTCCTGGCCGTTAGCTGCCGGGGAAGAGCCCCAGGTACCCGTTGATTAGGAGGCTGATTGGGCCTCAGTACCGTCGTAAATGTTGTGGAGAAAAGAAAATCTCTTCCCCTGCCAGGAATCGTACCCCGGCTCCTCCAGCCAGTAGCCTAGTCACTATACCGAGTGCGTTATCACTTTCACCCTGAGAAGCCTAATTATGGCCACAAAGTAAATCAGGCTTTGTACTTACGTCTGACATAAACGTACAGGTTTATGACCTCTGCTTCTTCTGTAGCTCGAGGTAGGAGGGTGTTCAATCGTAGAGGCATTTTACTTGTTTATTCTATTAATACGAATTTGTAAGTAATGACACAATGACATGGTTCTGGAGGTGTGGAAATTCTAGTTCCACTTTGAGAAAAGGATGATCATTCATTGTAGTAGCCCTTCATGTTACATCAAGAAGAAGAAATGGAGCATTTTCTAAATGTAAACCTTCTGCAATGTTTTTCTTGAATTCAGTGTCATCGAGTCCATTAATGACGACGAATTCGACCTCATTATCTTGTGCCAAGCAAACTAAGTGATAATTTTAATACTGGAATACAGATTGTCAGAGATATTAATGGATACCTTTGAAATTTGTTTATTCTACCAAGTTTGAATAGGGCGTCTGTTAAACAAAACATGGGGGCATCTGGACATTGAGCAGCGTTGTTTATATTGGCTTACGAAGTCGTTAAGTGTTAACAGTGACTATTTCTGTTTATAAACAGGAACGCATAGCTTTATATTTTGTGAATGTATCATTTTCTCATTTGTGAATGGCTGTGATGATTGTACGTCCCATTTAGAACCAGTCAGTTTTTGGACTCTCTCCACCTTACAGTTTTCAAAAACACAAAAATTGAAACAGAAATTTTTCGACATCTGGGCGCAATTTTGATTCAGAATGCCTTTCTGCCAAGTAAACTCTTTTCTACGCATGGCATATTTTAACTACCAGTGAATATTTTAGTTCCATGCCGAGTGTTGACAGGTAGGTGGGATTCTACCGTAATTATCTTACCATGGTTAATTACAATTTTGTGTGAAGGACAGCCTAAGAAACTGGGAAAAAATTTCTTTGATGACGTAATAGTTAAGTGGTACGATGGGAAATAATATCGGGGCTATCACAATATAGAGTTTATAGGTGTTCGAAAATATGTAGTATTCTGTTGAGTATTGTTGAAATTTATGCTGTATTATATCCGTAAGTTTACTGCTGAAAAATATGCGCCCCTATTGTTGAAGGAATACGTACCCGGTGATTTTTGGAGCCAGCTGAATTTTGCTGTAGGTTTACGCAACAAACCAATAAAAATTCTTGGTAAAGGAACTGTGAATGTTGGGTGTATTACTTCGTAATTAGATTTTGAAAGTACGTCGTAGTGCTATAGGTGGTAATAGGATGTTGCTAACACCAGCTTGGGATGTGTTACTAGGTTGAATGTTTCAAAGGAAGGTATCAGTGTGTGAAATGGATTCAGACGGCTCCTAAAAAAGCTCATTAAGGAGGTTTTTTCAACAGGTCGTTGAGTTTGATTCCACAAAAGCAAGTGGGCCTAATTCCTTGAGAAGTTTTTAGTTGCTCAAGGAGTATTCTGTACCAGCGAAATAGTCGTCAGTGCGAGATGGATCAGACTGTCTAAGTGTTAAGTTTCGGAACTAAAAGTGCTTTTAACATTTTAACATATATTCGCGACTTGGCATGGTTAATTGGACGTTACAAAGTGTACCTCCCTTAATTCTGGGTTAGTGAGAAGCAGTTGTATTATTTGGAAGTTTTCAGAGTAGTAGCTCTCGCTGAATTACTTGGAAACACTAATGCAATTGTGGTCATATTTGAACTTCAGTAGGAATGTCAAGTGGCGAGTGAATACAGCTCCTGGTGAACAGTGTATCTGCTAAATAGTGTGGTCAGTGAATAGTTTCACAAAGTCACTTAAATGCCTGTTAGATTTTTCTTTTCAAATATATAAATATAAACTTTCTGAAGTTTCTGAAAAATCCATAGCCGTTCTGAAATGGCTTATATTTGGTTCTTCAGGTGGAGAGGGTGTGAAGAGATTCGTATTTTGCTGGACGTTCTACTAGACTTATTGTCATAGAGTAAGGAAAGAGCAACTGCAGATCCAGTAGTGTATGAATCTGTTCGTATTCCGTTCATTTAAAAAGGAAGGATGGTCCGTTCTCGATAAGTTGTGCATCTATTTTAAAAACTAGGATGATTGGCATGAGTCCAAATAAACTATCTTAAACGTCGTGTCACACCATCGTAAATAACTTTAAAATTTGTCGTAGGATAGTGTTGTAGGCGTACTAACAGTAAACAAATTTGGGGTACTGTAATATTTTCTATTAAGAATCTCAGTTTTGTTTTGCCCATGTAAACTAGCTCATCTCTGTTGAAATGCATTTTAGGAAGCCATTAGTTAAGATAAACAAACGTAGTTCCCTTCTTTTTAAAGTTACGCAAGAGTGAGCTTGTGCTCTAAACAGTGTGGCGCAGGGAAGACCATCAGCACCCTCCAGATATCGAACACGGTCCGCAAGAGGATGAAAATACATACAAGTTTTGCTTCAGCTACTGCACAAAACAATTTTTACGCTCCTACATATTTCGGCTACGTATTGTAGCCATAATCAGAGAGCTTCAACGTGTAGGAGCGTAAAAATTTGTTAGTGCTGTAGTTGAAGTTAAAGTTGCATATGTAAGGTAAATGCAGGGAGTATGAGCAACATTAAGTATAGGGCTGAAAATATTGTGCATTAACTTAAATTAATTTTGATTTTCGGAGAAATTTGTCGTCGTCGTCGTCATCATCACTCGAAGTAATTGGTTAAGTTGTGGGCTTTTAGTGTGAGGCTGTATGAATCGCTACCATTGTATAGTGTCAGTGGTAAATGAATGAATATGGACCACTGGTGGAATAATACTGACGGGGTAAAGCAGAATAATTCTCAGAAACCACTCTTTCAGAGTCACTTTGTTCACGACAGTTCCCACATATACTGGCCTGATATCGAACCCCGGCCTCCGCGGTGGGAGATCGGTGACTGATATTCAAGTTGTGCGCCATTATAAACATTTGAAGACTGCAGATTTTTTATGAGTGCCATTAAATGGATTTAGGCGTCAGATTTCGTCTCTGTCACTTGGCAGGAAGTAAAGGAACCACGAAAACGATCCTTCTTCACTTGGTCACCCAATATTATATTACATACTTCGAGATGGAGGTCAAAGAGTTTCTCTTTAGTAGCTGAAATGGGAAGGTATCGTTTTAAATTGATTTATATACAGTTCCTTCTGCTACAACGCGATATTTGCCTTCTTCTGAGAGTAAATCGCGTAATAAAAATACGGTCAGATCAGAAAGAAATTGGCCCATCATCCAATCTTGTATCTTCACACTGGTGGCTGAAATCGCATAACAGCCAACACACGTAATCGAAATTTCGCGTTATACAAACAGCGTTTATCTGTTCGTCAATCGCGCTATAGCTAATTCGCGTTAACGAGACACGCGTTATAGCAGAGCTGACTGTATTTAAATGTATCTATACATTAATATATTAATAAACTTCATATTCTAATACATTTGCCAGATTCTCAATTTACTGTTCACATAGCATTTGTCTGCGTACCGTGATTTCATCCAAGAGTAATGAGTCTGTGTTATCCAATTTGAGAACTTCTACCCAGAAGTCTGAGATAGTAATAACGCATACACATGTATTTGTAATCAGTAACGTCTGATTGAGCCTGTTTTGGTTTGTCGGCGCTCATGGGTGATATTTGTAATGGATTTCCTTAGTCCTGCCAGACGAAAGCCAGGAGAATGTACGGTAGGCCACGATCTAATCGGTATTCATTCAAATACGTGTCTGTCTTGAGCGAACTTTTATTCATAGCCTTCAAACAAAAGGACACGTACTTGCGTATTTCTGTATACCATATGTAGCGAAAATTTAAAACATTTCTTTCCACTTGGCCGATTTTTGTGCAAACTAATGGAGCATATCCACATTCCTCAGTGTGATAGTGCTTTGTCTCTTTGTCAGCCTCAGCTGCTGTGCTGAAAACTGTTTCGTAGGTTTGCTGCACGCATTACGGTTTCCATATGTTTAACGTCAGAGTTCGCGGCAGTTGTGATTACAAGATGGAGAGTTCTGATGTAGTGACAGGAAACGCAAGTTGAAGAGGTGGGTACTGTCTGGCGCTGAAGTAATGAGTGGTACACATGGGGTTTGATTTCAACTTTTGCCTCCAGTAACGTAATGTAGGCTAAACACCAGAGATGAACACCTTTTCCAAAAACGTAGCAGCCACCTCAGAACTCTAGGCTCCAAAAAGGTGACATGAAGAGTGTTGAATACAGAGGATCCAACACTATTAGGCACCTTGGCAACCTGGCGACCGGCATTTGTGCATCCCTCCTACAAACCATCTAACAGACCCTATCGCATATCGGCAATGCTATGCGTTGTTATTTGTTAATATTTTGTTCGAATATCTGTCTATTACTCCGTAGAGCCTATCGTGATATTTATTATGGCTTCCCACACTTTCTCCAGACCAATTTTGGGACAGACTTTTACCTTCGAAGAGTCCACGGCTGCTACCTACCAAATCTTTATCTTCTCGCCAATTTCGATGCTCTACCATGTCGAGTGTGGTCTTATCTCTCGGTCTTTTCAGGCACATTATATGATAGCACCTCCAAACGGATGACCACCTTGTTTCAAGGATTTTTGTACTCATCAGTCTCGAATATCGACCTATCGAAACTTCCATTCTTGTCTACGCTAGGAGGCGGCATAAGAAGACACACTTTGAAACCAACAGATTACAACATGCGGCCTAAATTGTTTCCCTCCTTTCCATTATCACTGTTTAGCCATCTGTTTGTCGACTGCTAGTTCGTCCTACAGATCGCCTTAGCAACTGCAACCCCCGTTTATTTCTAGCAAAGGCCAAAGCTGCGGCCGTATTCCAATTTGAGCACCATTATATTGGATACAGACGTAAGACTGGATGTGTAAATTTGCACAAGGCATTATAATCCACGATTTCAAAATTAGTTTATGTGCATTATAAAAAGAATAAATTCTTGCGATGTGCTAGGATCAGACGTGTTAAACACCAGCACTGGCTTTGTGAACCAGACACCAAACGTGCATCTCTGGGCAGCGGCGGTCAGAACGGCTGTGTTGCCGCAGTTCCATTTGTGACTTCTTAAATGAATGTAAATGTGTCTTCAGGCATTCATACTTACTTTTGTGTTCCGTTTCTTTATGCCAGTTAACTAAGGCGACTGTTATGTGTCAAGGAACGAACCCTCCGTTCAATAGGACTGTTACTGTACAAACTGGGCGTTGTGTTTATTGGCCATACACTTTAGAGTCCTCAGCAACGTGCCCTCTAATTATTATACAGCTGCGCGGACCTGCTAGTGCTCTGAGCAGAAAATTTTTACATGGCCTGACTGAGCAGCACTTTAAAAGTTTTTTTATAACATGCATAATAAGATTATTTACAATGAAAACTGAAAAATTCCAGCTGCGCGGCAACAATTCAGTGTGCACGGGAGCATTTCAGTTACTGAGCGGCCGCGCACCGGCGCTTCTTAGAGGGAACGTTGGTCCTCACAGGCTGCTAGCCGTGGTCGATACATAAGTAAAGTCTTAGTGCTATTCAGCAATGTCTGGTGACCATTGCCTTTATTTCAAACCCTGCCAGCCTGAGTCTGTCACCATAATCTCTACGAGGAATACGTCATTCATTCTCACTATTTTCTGAGCAATTTTCGGTACCCTAAATCATTCGTCCATTTCTGCAGAATTTAATGTGAATGAAAAACGATGACATTTGTTTTCACATTTTATACTTATAACGGCGTAAGCAGTTAAACTTTAAAACTGTCCAGAAGGGTATTAGTGAAACGGAAGGAATGTTATAACTTTGATGTTGAACATCCCAGTTGCTTTGTGTATACAAGGTGACTGATTTCTTCTCTGAGGGATTGAAATGTATACCTTGAATATTATAACCTGAGCACTATATAAATACCTTGAATATTATAACCTGAGCGCTATATAAATACCTTGAATATTATAACCTGAGCACTATATAAATACCTTGAATATTATAACCTGAGCCCTATATAACTACCTTGAATATTATAACCTGAGAGCTATATAAATACCTTGAATATTATAACCTCAGCGCTATATAAATACCTTGAATATTATAACCTGAGCACTATATAAATACCTTGAATATTATAACCTGAGCGCTATATAAATACCTTGAATATTATAACCTGAGCACTATATAAATACCTTGAATATTATAACCTGAGCACTATATAAATACCTTGAATATTATAACCTGAGCACTATATAAATACCTTGAATATTATAACCTGGGCGCTATATAAATACCTTGAATATTATAACCTCAGCACTATATAAATACCTTGAATATTATAACCTGAGCGCTATATAAATACCTTGAATATTATAACCTGAGCACTATATTACATGGGGCCGCGGTGGCGCAGTTGGTTGAGGCACTGCGCTACAAACCGGAAGATCGGGGGTTCGATTCTCGAGGGTGTCATTGGAATTTTTCGTTGATATAATCCTTTCGGTCGCACTATGGCCCTGGGGTCGACTCACAGAAATGATTACCAGCAATATTTCCTGGGGGTGAAGGCGGCCGGTACGTAGGGCTAACCGTACCATCTTCATGTGCCGATTGTTTAGAAATCTGGTACCCTCAACCTCCTGGAACCCTCAGGGCCTGTCCAGGCCTGTAACGAGATTGCTTTACATTTACCTAGATAATACATGTTTGCGTTTAATAAGTTCATACGTATTTTCCTACGCGAAACACGCGTAGCTACTGCATTACACGAACCTGGAAATTGACTACTTTCTGCCTTTTCAGTAAGGTGTAAAACGAGACGCATTCGATACTGTCGATACTGTCGATACAGTCGATACTGACTGGTCGAACTAGGAAACTTTCTTCTACTGCCGGCGCGAACAACAGAGTTCTGACTTATCCAAAGCGTCCAGAGCAAGTCTGGGGCTCGTCCAGTCCCCACTTCAACTGTACCAGGGGCTCTTTCTCCAGAGATAAACCTGACCACTCACCTCCAACTAAAGCGCAATTGAGAATGCCTTGAGCTATAAGTCCACTCTTCATGACATGTGCTGGTTAAGTACAGGAAAACTTTACACTTTGCCTTTAGACGACACATCGTGTATGTGTGTGTATGTATTTATTAAATGATCTCTAAGAAATAAAATCCTACTTTCAAAATTTACCCATTTTCAAAACGTCACCCGCCCCCAGTGTCGCGGTTATAAAGTATGGGCAGTTCGTTATTCCAAATGTTAGACATGCATTGTGTTTAAACAGAAGAAGACTGGCCGTGAAGGTTTGTACCAGAATCTTTAACCTTGTCTACTGACATTACATTGTAGCGTCAGTGAGAAAGTGCACCTCCTCTGTCAGGCCGTCACCCGGCAAGTGCGAGGGACTGGTATCCGTTGCCACTGCATGAAGACGGAGAAAACGTGAACTTCCACGCTTAGTATATTTTTCTTATCCAGAAAATGAAAAACATCCACGGCAAATTCTCCATGCAGGAGACAGAATAGGTCGGCCTGTAGCTCTCAGAACTGGTACTTTGTGAAGCAAAGGTTGGTCTGTTTGAGCGGATTGAACAGCACATGCAACATGCGCATATCAGGGTCACAGGTAACCGATACTCTTGCTTGAACATTTGGTAAGCTAGTGAAAAGAATATAAGCAGTTGGATATTCTAGTTTGATATTATTATACGATTGGAAAATATGCGTTTTTTTCAGAATCGCACAATCCTGAGGCCTTCTTTCTTCTGAGATATGGTACCGCGTCATTGGGTGCTTGGTGGGGCCCGACGTTTTGAGACAATGCTGTGGTCTCATTTCCGAGGGTTGAATGTCCAGGTTCTTCTCTCTATATTTGAATTAAACACTTGAGGTGAAACGACTACTCTGTCGCGGAAAGTCGTGTAATATTTGTCCAGTGAGGCGGCTCCATGTCCCAGAAAAAAGGAGACGTCATCTGCACCGCTGCGAAATTTTGTGGGGGGAGGGGGACTTAATATTTTCAGCATACTTATTGCAGTTCTTTTATATACAGTACATGCTTACATGCACAGAGCAGAAAACCTTAGATAACAGTGAGGTTCACAGGTTATTGCAGAACTATGGGGCATCCATTCGGAACTTCTTTCATGTCACATTTCTGGCGCATAGAATTTGGAGATGGTTCCTACATTTTTGGAAAATATGTGGGCCCCTGCCTAAAGGTTTCCTAGATTTTTTAAAGATACGTGGATCCCTGACTGAAGGGTTAGTGAAAAACACAAAACCAAAATCCTTGTAATTTAATTCGTAGGTGGAATTTTGCAGAAAAGGCTGGATGGATGACAGTTCTGTACTTGCTATTGTGAAGTTAACATTGGGATGACAATAATGTAACTCCGACCTGCTGCTGTGTGTCTTAGTACTTTCTATATCGACGTGACGTTTCTGTGTCTTCTTTTGTGTGAATTACACGTGAAGAGCGTGTATAGTAGAATTTGAAGTCCGTATGGTGCAATGTGTGTTCGTATGGTAGTGTCCGTGCCTATCCCGGCCGTGCGGTCCAAGGCATAGATCTGCAGCCGCTTTATTGCTGGGATCGCGGGTTCGAATTCCGCCGAGGGCACAGATGTTTGTCTCTTGTGTTTCTTTTTTGTTGTTTAGGTAGCGGCCTTTGCGAAAGGGCTAATCACTCGTTCAGAGGAGTTTTAGCGTGCACGCACGCGCGTGTGTGTGATGTAGAAATTTCAACAAATAGGCAACCTAGGACCGCGTTGGGCTGTAGCACTACAAAATAGTACTCCGCATAGATTCTATGGAGGCATATGTTGGAGTATAGTTCCACTTCTTCTGAACCTCCACACTAGATGAAGATGAGTGGTCATCTTCACGCCTCGGCCGCTTTGCCCACGGGGAAAGAACCCTCGTTACCCATTGAGTGGGATGCTCGGCTGACCTCAGGGCCGGTCTGGACGCTTCGGAAGAGAGCGGAATCTCTTTCCTCTACCGAGAATCCAACCACAGTTCCTCGATGGCCCAGCCCGTGGTTTATTCACTCCACTGACTACGCTATCCACTTCTACTGGTATCGTTCGAAGGCCGGTAACCCAGCAGGAATATTACGCAACTTGCATGCGGTAAGATACGTTATTATGTGCTTCTGAAACAGTTGTGTTTGTTTCTGTAGATGATTTCGACTGCCACTTTAACAGGTTGTAGAAGTAGGCAACCAACAGGTGGCTAATGGGCTGTTACCTGCTGCACGGCTGTTCCCGGTCGATGGAGTCCTTGGTGTGTCATCTTTAGGCATATAGCACCGTTTTATAAACTAAACCAAACGATTAATTTTTTTGTTGAAAGAAAATAGGCTAGTGTTAAGTGTGTTCGAATTTTCTTCGTACACCGGAAAATCGAGAAAACACTCTGCAAACAGGACGTAATACAGTTTGTAATACCTTTCAGCCTCCGTTGTGATCTGTACGGGGTCAACAAATGCTGACCCAGTTCTCCAGTAATGTTAAATACATTCAAACCCGTTATAACATCGGCTTATGCGACACCTCGTATGTTGCCTTGGATATTCTATGGTACGAATTAATTTCTCACTACTAACCATAACATTATATTTCACGGTTAGAGCGACACTCCTTTATAACGACACAACTTATTCGGTCCCTTTCATGACAATAAAACCGAGTTCGACTATACTTCGCATATTTCTGTGCTGACATTTTTATATTCGTCAGAGTGGAAAAAATGCCTTGCCTTAACCTGGATTCGAACTCTTTACCAGTTTCCAGCGCCAGATTCTTGCTTCTAGCTACTGGAGGATATTGTCAACTGTACTTTCTTGACACAGCCATGCCTCTATCTGTCTCTCTCACATCACCGCAAAATCGGGGGTTGAGTTTTAGATTTGTGTCGGATTAGAACATAGTCTGTGCATTGTGAGAATGAATTCGTCATAACATTAACAAGGTTACGGTCATATGGGGCGGTGAAGTTTGGTGGATAGGCTCCTCCGAATCGTTGGTATTCTTGCTTACGTGCATACCAAACCGTGCGCTATCATGTCCTACAATACTGCAATCTTGATAGCTCGTAGGCTAGTTGCTATGCCGGCTACGCTGCCCCGGCCCAGATGGAATATGTTACAGTTAATGATGAGCCTTGTTGGCTGTGGATTCAGTAGGCTGCATTAGACTAACGAATTGCCTGGAACCACTGTGAATATAGAACAGGCTTTCGTAGATTAACACCACTGAGTAAATTCCATCATGACAAGCTAATGGCTCCTCAGCTTTCAAGAAATTACCCCTGTTGTAGGGAACAAAAGATTCATTACCTTTTTCACAACTGCCTGCCATTGGTCCTTATTCTGAGCCAGATGAATTCAGGTTTACAACCTTCCATCTTATCTTCTTAAGATCCATTTGATTATCTCCCGTCTACCACTGCGTCTGCTAAGTGGTCTCCTTCCAGCAAACTGTTTCCACCACAAACCCTGTATGCACTATGCTGTTGTAGATATCCTGGCTAACATTTTGATTTTAATTAGGATTGCATAGTGTAATGGCCGTTAATTATTCACTGGCCGTCCCGAAGAACGATTTGTCGCTGTGTTTTTGTTATAAGACCTTCCCTGACCCTTCAGTCGGAGGTACAATTAAACTTTCCGCATTAATGAATCCGTCTGGTGGATATGATTTATGTCCCTAGACATGATTTCTCTCCATGAGAAAAATGGAAGAGGGTGACTGTTACATGACCTGAAAAGAACGAATGTTGAAGGGGGAAGGTGAGGTGTGGTGGGATAAGATGTCTTTACCTATAGGAGTCCTATGGTTGACCCCATCTGTAGACCACACACACACACACACACACACGCGCGCGCGCGCGCGCACATTGTTACAGTATCCATACTGTCCTTTTTTGTTATCCTGCTATATTCGTAAGTATCGGAACACGGGATGCAAGGTAGTTTTCCAGTGTGTACCCCATTCGATGCAAGCCTAATTGGAAGGGTGAGGATCCCTCCTCCACTGCCCCATTAGTTCATATATATATATACTGTGTATATATATATATATAATTTCCTATCATAACTTCGGGTAGCGTCGAGAGCCTTTGGTTGGTGGAACTTCACCACAAAGACATGAAGGAGAATAAAACACCAGACGGAGATCTGGGTCTTGAGCGTTGCCATTCGCTCGATCCCTGGGCCAGATTTTCACGGTGTCAGTATACGAAACAACCCACATGCTTGAATCTGTTGGGTACACTAGGTATAAAAGCCTCATAAAAACTGCACGGACTTGGCGGAAGGCTGGAGCCAGAAAACAGCTGATCTCTGAAGGCATTAATTTCTTCCCTTCTTGATAGTTTTGAAATTGTGTTGTTGGACCACCAGAAGCGCAGGATATTGCTGTCTCATGCCCTGTTGTCGGCGAAGCTGTTTCTTCATTAACAGTCTCTTCTCTGCAGGTGACGGGCGACTCCTTTCAGTCAATATACACAATCATACTGTGCCACAACCCCAAGGTCCAACTGTGCCACCACATGAAATATGATCCCAGCCTTAGCCTTAGAATAGCGGACTGACGGGTTTTAATTGGTCTGTTCTTTGCATCGCTGCCGTAGGCGACAGTTGTGGAACGAATTTCGACTAATTACGATACAAAATGTCATAAAGCAAACGAGCCTCGGCATGACAAAACAATTTTTCATTCTTCTGCTCTGCTAGATTTGAAACTTCGTTTCCTTCATTCACGTAAACTGTGGCCTGAAAATGTTGTAAACTTAAATGTGATACTTATTCGTCTATAGAGCTTCCAAGTTCTGAAAGGTAAGGAACGTAAGCACGAAGTAATGCAGACGTGAAGGGGTGGGCTGGAAGTAAAGCTCCACTTAATTTAGACGCCTGATAAAAAATTGCTTATTTAACGGCCTGCACAAGTTATTAACAATTAGTATCGAATTTTCAGACTACACAAGGTGACATATTTCAACCAAGGTGTCATCTTCAGGCCTTTTGACATTACAAAGTGTAAATAATTGCAAAAATTACATTAATTAGTGTCAGTAGAATGAGATTTCATTTGTACGATTTACTGATTGTATAAGAGCTCCAACTTCAAAATATTAACCAAATTATTTAATAAAATTTATATAAAAATAATGAAGCCTTTGCAGTAGTTATTCCTTTATTATTGTTGAAGCGCGTGTGTATTAAAGGAATGTCTACTGGGAAGACTTCGTTTTTACATAAATTGTTGAAACGATTTGGTTATTAAAATTTTAAGGTTGAAACTATTATACAATCAATAAATTGTACGATTGAGATCTCAATCTACTGACACTAATTAATTTTTAATTTTTACGGTTACTTACATTTTGTGCTATCAGAAGTCCTGAAGTGACCACCTTGGTCGAAACATGTCGCCTTGTATAGTCTGAAAAATAGATGCTAAGTGTTAATAAAGTAGTGGAGACGATTAACTAAGTAATTGTTTTATTGCCAATAACACAGGTGGACGCGTAGCATGAAACTGTGGCCACTCGATTTGAATCAAGTCTGTTCATCTCTGTCACACTGTGCGAGGCAAGTCGATTGACTGTGAGGGTCTGCCTTTGCGACTAGCTTCCTGTATCCAAATATTTGACCCCACTGGACTCTGATGGAGTGTGGTTGCAGTCCCAGCAGCCAGCCGTTCTTGTGGACATACTGACTGTTCAATAGCGCACTTTTCCCGGCGACAGGTTATTACAATTCAGTTTATTAGTCCCTTGACTCTTTGGCCGTCGCCCACCGTCTGTCTGCCGGAGAGTTACGCGCCGTGTTTATGAGCAGCACGTGAAACTGCAATTTGTGTGATTTGTGGCCGCAATAAACCGCCTGTTTGTATTATAACAAGATACATGGGCGCTTCTTTATGTTCTTTCTTGTTAATTCACTGGCATTTTGAGAAATAAAGCTCTGTTCAGTTAGAATATGATGTTTTGGAATACAGAAGAGCGTCGATTATCCGAACGTCAGTCGTCCGAGCCGTCAATCATCCGAACCACCGCCGGTAAAAAAAAAAGTTACCATGTACTGTACGGTCCAATTACTGGTTACTATACTGAAATATTACTAAACGGGTTAAAGCATTTGTTTCAGATTATTCGAGTGTATGTATAAAAATACTAACCTTGTGTACACTAAATTAGTTGTGATTATGTTTTTGTATAAACTGTGTATTCTCATGCATGTTTAATTATCCGAACAATTTGATTAACGAACTTCCTCTGTCCCAATTAGTTCGGATAATCGACGCTCTACTGTACTTCTATCCATATTTCCTGTAAAAGCTGTGTGCGTACATTCAGAGTTAGTTTATAGAATAAATGCAGGAATATCCAAACGGTAGGTTGCCAGCCCAGCGCCAGCACAGGAAATTGTTCTTCTCGTGGACTGTAAGATTCATACTCAACTTACGTTGCGTATTTCGCAACAAAACTGGTAGTTGCACACAGTGTTTATCAGGAGAGAATTCCTCGATGGCTGACATATTTTCTCCCAGTTTTGGATCGCATCGTAAAATCAAGGACGATATCACGGCGGGGCACGTAACGTCACATTGCACATTCACATACGCCATCAATTATAGCGACCCTGTTATCATTCTTTTAGTCTCCACTTTCAGATAAATAGCCAGACAAATATTTTAATTTATTATTGGTTTTGTCGACCGGCTCGTTCCTTAAGTCCGGGAGTCAATCGTGATAATCCTTACGGTGCCAAATTAGGGTACATTTCATGTCGTAATTTTGTCTCCTTTGCTATAAGACCCAGTATACTATCTGTATATCTGTTTACTGGAAGTTTGTCGGAACACTGTTTCAATAATATTTTATATGGCAGAGAAATGTAATTTTAGCTACAACAAGGATAGTGTCGGTCACGGTTTTTCAAACTGTTGTGCGCTACGTCAACTTGTACGCCAACCATTATTTACTGGTACGCGGCCTTAATAAAGAATCGAACTATAAAAAATGATGAAAATATTTAAAAATAAATAGAACATAAGCCACTTATATTTGCTAATACGCAGCACCGCTGGCAACAATATATAACTCATCCCCGCTGTCAGCCAGTCTTCCAAGTTTCAGATTTGTTATTTAAATGCAAAAAAAAAATTGGAATAGGTTGAAATTGTTGAATTTCATTTAATGGTACGCGCAGCGAAAAATTTTGGTCTGTACGTCAACTGCAAATACAGTAGAGTCGTACTGCGAGTGTCGTATACCGACCGTCTGTCCACCCACCAATGATGTCCCCAGGACAGGATGCGATGGACGATTGACAAGTTACAATAGATAATGTTAGTTAACTTTGATTGCGATCCACAGTGTGATAATTCATTATTACGTGATGTGTTTCTAATTATTTTATGATATGCTTTGTGTTTTTTTTAATTTGTGTGATAGCAAAGTATCATGAAATAAAAATTGTGGGCGTCAATGCGTATACTACATGTCCCGAATGCATATTCACCATATCTGAAGAAAGAACTGACGGACACTTTTTGCCGTTTTTAAGTAAACGTATTTCAATTATTGCTTTTGTGTCCTACTTCTTACTAGCTGCTGATAATTGATGCCATTCTAATGTAGAAACGTAAGAATATATATGTCTGTAAGGAAATGTTTTTACGTTTTCTGCTTTCTCTGTAGAAGTATTGTCCAACGTCAGCACAAATGTGGACCTTGCTGTGTTGAAGGAGAATAAATGAAGTGAATGAATAATTCAGAGCCTTAAGGCTCATAATACTGCTTTGTGTTCTAAGAATATGGTCGTTAATAAAGTAATAATGCTGCAACACAAAAATAGTGCCAGAGTTCTATGACTGTTGTTGTAATGGGCTGTAATTGAGTGGGATATTGAAAGACATTTTTAGAGGCGGTTTGGACTGCTGCCAGTTGCTAGGCTGTCATAAAACCTCAATGACATTTGGAATTTTCACGGCGAAGAAGATTTGTAATTTAGTTTGTGGTATTCTGCGTTATGACGGCGTGTACTTCGTACGTACTTTACACGCTTCCAGGTTAGGTAGTTGTTAGAGCAATGCCTCTGAAATGTTGGTAACCAGCTACAAAAGTAAATGTTGTCACAGCCCAGAATACCAGATGGTTTATTTTAATACACTTTGTTTATTATCACAACGAGATATATAGAATAAAGCTTACCAGAATTTTAAATTCTTGTTAACTTGTTTGTTTCTTTGGTTTTAAAGTATTTTACCCGAAGCCTTGAAGATTATACGTTTTCGGCAAACAGTATTGAATTTTAAGACAGGGATGCACAAATCCCGGGCGCTAAGTCGCCGGGGCGAATAAATTATGTATGGTGGCACGCAATATTTGTGGGTCTTTGGGTGGAATGTCCTGCATTTCACCCTTCTGGCACCTAGAATTTTGAGGTAGCTTCTAGACTTTCAGAGAATTTGTGCACCTCTGCATTAACGTATTTTTGTTTGAGGACTGCCTACTTCCTGATTGGTGAATTGTTGCAGAGAGTGAACAAAACCTTAAATAAGCTGCGACCCCTGGCGAACAAGGGTCCTCAGGAAGTCTAGGCCTAGTAACTGGATTTTTGTTCTTTTTGTAAGTGCCTCAGGTCCGTGGCATTTCCAAATAAATCCCATCTGTTTCATCCATGCCCCTTCACACATAATAACTGTTCCTGTAATGCATATAAAGACATTTCGCACACCTGATAGCGTTCAGTGCTGTGTGAAGACGCTGTTTATGTCTGTGTGAATATTTAAGGCGTGAGGTCCACTTCTGCTATTAAAACTTACAAAGTATCCCCTTTCTATTCGCCACCCTTTCTATATAAATGACCCATATTTCTAGTTTTTTCACTTCTGCTCTGAAAATGAGGCAGCGTGCTCCTCGGAAGTTCACAACCATGTACCAAGTTACGCGGTGTGAGGCCGCAGTGTACGCGCTGTAAGGCCACAACGTATGCGGTGAACATTTTTTTACTACTCCTTCTGGATTGGCTACGGTCTGAACGGTGGCTAGTGGCTCAGGGCCCTGTAAGAAATGCCAAACGATCGCCGGTAACTGTATCGTAATTAAAATTTTATAAATTTAAGCCTGAGGAAAATGGAGGATTTCACTTTCCTTTGGAGCCACTCCTGTCGAAAGGTGAGTTTATGCGTAGGAATATCTGTTGTATGGACGTGTACAAAATACAGGAAGGACAAGCAATTAGCATGCAGACACTTCCAACTAGTTGGCACAGGTCCTTAGTTGTGTACATAAAAAGGGCGGTGCTTTCAATGATCATGTGTAAACAAGACCTTTGAATTCATTGACAGAGATGGTAAAGATGTACATCAGGCATAATAACAGCACACATCTCGGAATCAGTGGCCTTTATTGTCTCATCCTGACACTGCAAAAATCGGACGCACGTTGGATGGAAATTAGTGAATCTTTGCTGGGACATGAGCAATGAATTTAATATCCTTCCATAATAGGAACTTCAGGAATTATTACATATAGAGAATAACTTATGTTTATATGGGAATGGTTAGTTGGTTTATTTATTATATCAATAGTGTTTTGTACACTCCATCTTTTGAGGCATATTTGATAAAATATATATATTTCGAAAGCTGTTTCTGATCCTGTCATTCGGTGAGTGGTTGTCATCGTAGCTTAGTGACATTTTTCATTATCTTTTCATTCCAAGAATCCTGGAAAAAATAACTAAACTTCGGATGTCATAAAAGGCGGAAATTCCTTTACCACTTGAATGATTCGCTTTTCTAGAGGGATTCTCTTTCTTGGGCTTGGATATGGCATGTAGGGGAGAGGGGGCCTAGTTGGCAACAGGGGTAAGTTGGCAAAAAGGCCGTAACTCCCAAAGACAGCGCAGGATAGCGACACCTGGCAATTTGCACTGTTCATTAGCTTCTCCTGAGAACCGTCAGCAAGCATCAATGCTTTCTGGGCTATGACTGAAGCGAGGTTTGGTGTTTTATTTTTTCCACCGCAGGAAGTAATTTTTTCATTACATACAAAATGTTTTATTTTTAAAGTTTGGTTACAGCTACACGTGACATTGTGCCACCCATGAATGGTACCTCCTTTTGGCTGACGCTGGAACTAGTGAGAATTTTAGACTTCCATTGTGTTTGACGATGATGCAGTCTGAAACATGAGAAGGTGGGGACGGGGCAGGTCGGCACACGTAACGTAGGGGCTTGTTGGCTCAGTGTGTCAACTTGCCTCGCTTTCGGTTACTAACTTATTTGGTTAACTGTTTACCAGTCTGATCTTTTAATCTTCATTTTAAGAAGCTAAATGTTGCATACTTGCAACAAGAGCTCAGATAGTAGCAACAAACGCCTTGAGCACTATACAAGCTGTAAGAGCTCTGAGGAAACTTAGAAGGTCAGCAAGGAAGGCGGCGAAGGATTTTCAAATTTCTTTTCGTATTTTGGTAAGATACTGCAATATGGTAAGGGAAAGTGAGGTAAAAGCACCTCACCAGCCCTGTCGCTGAACACACTGTCCATCCAATTTGGTAGATGACGAAGGAACATCGTATAAGATAGGTAAAACATTTCGTGACACATCCTAAACCGTCTAAAGAAAGATAAGTAGTTCTGTTACTAGAAAACCATGATTCGCCTTTGTCAATAAGGGCAGTAAACTACTGCAAGCAGAATGGGATGACTGTCCTCAGCGTCCCTCCACACTACAGCCATAAACTCCAGCCTCTTAATAGATCCGTCAACATATTGCTTACGACGTGTGTGAACCGCGCGTGTGATACTTGTGTAACTAACCATCCAGGCACGACATTGACAATATATGACAATCCTTGTGTCGTCAACACACCTTTGCATCTGACTTCTTTTTGCTGCAAATGCAAAAGCAGGTTTCCAGGTCTCTGGATTTTACCTGTTCAGCGAGGGTATTTTTCTAAATGAAGAATTTAAAGAAGATTACGTTTCAGACATTGCTGCCCGTGCTATGGAGGCAGTGTCCAGTAGCAACCGTAAAATTTCTGTGATTTTGATGCTTCTCCCAAACGATCATCTTGTATGCTTAATGTCATCTTCTACTTCAAAGGTAACAACACATCCTGCTACTCCAGAGGACATTGAAACCTTCCTAAACTGTGCTTAAAGGCGCAAGAATGTAAACAAGAACAAGAGAATAACTGCCATTTTGGCTAATACCTCGGTCAAAAAAGCTTTGACACCCAGTACACCATAAGACTCGGAGCAAATGAGCGAATGACTGGTCCTAAAATATGAGAAAGAGAAGCGTGCCATGTATCTAAAGAGAGATTCACAAAACCAGAAGGCAAGAATAAAAAAATCCAAAAATGCAGGCGACACAGACGAAGAAGACTCCGAGGATACTTCCTGCCTCTATGTCTTGGCGCATCCAGAAAAATGTGGATTCAGTGCACATACTGCAAGTAGCGGTCACATGAAGAATTCACTGATGTCTCTCCCGAATGTATTTTTATGTTGTGCGTACCGATGTGAGATATTCAATTGAACCAATGAATAAAACGCAGTCCTCACAACTGTTCAACCTTGTATTATAAAAACATTGGTAGGTAAGGCCTTACCTACTAATGTTTTCGTAATACAAGCTTTAACAGTTGTAAGGACTGCGTTTTATTCATTGGTTCAATCTCCAAAATGTGTTTGCTTAAACTGCCAGTTTAATCGGTTTGGAATACGTTATTTGGAATGAAAACGTATGTTGCTGGTGGTACGCTAGTGTCATACTAAGATACCTCTCCATTTATTTTCTTTTTCAATTTAAGTAAATGTGTTGAATTTTGTGCCGAATTGTTATTGTTTCTCAACTATTTTTTACCATAATACCACCTCATTTTTGCATACAACCTGTATCTGACACCAAGTGCGCAACCAGAATTTTTCATTGGGGGGGGGGGGGGCTGATCCTGAGGCTATATATAATTTACTTTTGATTTTAAAAAATTTATTTTAAAGATCATGTCATGAGCATAACTGTAATGCAACACTGTTAGCAACTACATTTATATACATACAAATATAACTACACATTCCATGACTCAATCACGGTGTCAGCCTTCTTGTTTTTTAACTTTATTAGTTTATTACTCAACGTTAATGTATTAATGATCAGGTGATTTCAGTGGCTGATTTCGGATGCAGGGTAAATCACATAAAACTCTTGGTGTCATCGTACCTACAAAATTGTGTGTTTTTTTTTAAATTTCGGTTTTTGGAGGTTTGGGGGCTGCAGCCCGTTAGTCCCCCCTTGGAGCGCCCCTGTATGACGCATTTGTACTATAAAACGTTATATTAATCGTTGTCTGTTACATTTTGGCCTTGAAAATTTGGCATCTTGATTTTCCACGTATTTTTCCGTATGCCAACTTACCCCGTCAGCGGGGCAGGTTGGCACACGTGCAGAGGTTAGGGAGAAAGCCTCTCCCTCCTGTGCCTTATGAACAGCGTTAAATTTGTGTGGGTCAGATTGTAGCCCAAGAGTGTTTTACTGGACATGCGTGCCCTTACATCCAACTTAGCGAGTACAAAAAAAAATGTGAAAAATTATAACGTGAAAAGTATACCAACTATCCCCCCTCTCCCCTGCTGTTAATGCTAGTAATACTAAGGGAAGAACATAGGCTGAGGGTGTTTGAGAATAGGGTGCTGAGGAAGATATTTGTGCCTAAGATGTGGAAATAATGGGAGACTGGAGAAAACTTCATAATAAGGAGCTTTTTTGTCTTCATTGCCATGTTCAAAGCCTACCTTATACGGCACATCCATCCTCTTCTGTGTTTATCAGGGTTGTTTGCCCTTACATTTTTTGCGGGAGCTTGAAGCTAACGATTTGTATCAGTCGGGTGTTTAAGTTCGTAGCTGATCTTGACCTGCATTCCCTCATATGCTTTCGTGCTTGAGAACAAGGACGAACTTTCTGTTGTTCTCGGTACATCATATAGACCTGCTTGTAGAGTGTTAGGACTTGTCAGCAACAGACATGGTGCCAATCAAGTAATTATAATGATGCAGTACGGCATTCCATCTTCTAGAACGTTAGCTAGTTGTTAACATGCTAACATAAGATACAAAGTGGATGTTGGATGCTTGACGCTTAGGGGCTTGAAGAAGTTTGGTCATGAAGGATTGTGAAAGCTTACTGCGGGCCTGTTTATCCACCGTCTTCCTTTTATGTTATTGCAGCATCACGTCGTATTGCACGAAAATGTAATCTCAGATTTCACATGATTTGTGGATCTTATACTATGTTTATGTATGGTTTACCGCCTTTAATCGCCACATCTAACTCATCGGCTTCCATTCCCAGTAGAGCTATTATTTCAAGGTTCCCATCTGCATCTACCTTTTGAATCACCGTTCTGCGTACTGAAGCCTGGTTCACAACGAGTCTCAGCCGACGTCGTCGTAACACCGAAGAGCAGCCTTGAAACTTAAGCATGATACAACAGTACGCTGCGAGTTTTGGCTGTTTTTAGAAAAGTGGCTGGGGTGTCCCTTCCTTTCGGCTGTGACGCCGGGTCACTGGCTAATTGATTTCCGACGTTTCGTAACAACGTATGTAGCCATTAAGTGGGTAAACGAGCCAGGTAGTAGGAATACGCTTGCAGTTCCATTGGACAGGACTTGCAGGTACCTGCTTAGTGGGGTGTACGGCGTGAGGGCAGTGTAGTGTGCAACTGGGCAAGTGGTATAGTCTCAAGAACAGTAGTGAGCGTTCGAAAAGTGTAAGCTGAACTGAAACATGCATGTTCAGAGGTGGCAGAACATTACAAAGAAGGGATTTTTTAATAAACACATTACACTGTGAATTTCCTTACAAAAGCGAAATATATTTATAGTACAACGAACCTGGAACAATTTTTTTTTGTATTACCACTGCAAAAGTGGCTGCCCTTCCCCACCCCCACAGCAAAGCACCACGTATGTTCCCTGGATAAGGCTAGCGACCAATGGAGAGTTAGAACGCCAACAAGTATGAGTCTCATCTTAAAGGGTCAAGGAGTCTTTGGACTGCTGGACTCTTGAAGATGGGACCGATAGGTTGTGCCGAAACATCGGTAACTACCAACATATGCTGTGTAGCAACGCGGGAGAGCGAAGATGCCATGTGCAAGTTCCGTCCCGTCACCGAAGACTTATTG
This sequence comes from Coptotermes formosanus, assembly GCA_013340265.1. Classification (NCBI taxonomy): domain Eukaryota; kingdom Metazoa; phylum Arthropoda; class Insecta; order Blattodea; family Rhinotermitidae; genus Coptotermes; species Coptotermes formosanus. The sequence goes on from BLKM01004955.1 coordinate 258,564, forward strand.
GTCCTCTTGTGCATTACGTGCCACGACCGCGTGCTTGTTGCGGAAGTGCAAAGTATGAGAGCAGGCTTGATGTTCTTACCGAGTGTCACGCAAATTTGTCAGTCTGGGAAGTTCGATATTTTCATAGTGTTTTAGCTGGGGATTCCGTTCTTGTGGGATACTCATCTGTCAAGTCTCTTCACAAACATGAGATCAGGGGCCAAATAATTATTTTAGCATTTCGTGTTTTGGAAAAAATCCATGAATTTTTCTTCGCCAGATTTCATGGCGAAACGTCACTGTTGTTTGCGACAAGAAATTAAGAACGAGAAGAAAGGCCATGGCAAGAGACGACCAATAAGCGTAGCCTGTAGGATACTATTAAAACTGATCTACCATAAATGCATGTTGAAATTATTGCACGAATTTTAAGTCGCTCAGCATAACATCTCGCAATGAAAGTTTTTAAATACGGCGACGAAACCTCTTGGACTTAGAAAAACAGGCAGGCCAGGCGTGAGTACGTTGTGCTTAAAGAACACTGTTAAACTGAAGATAGTTAATTAATTAATTAATTAATATTGCGTTGTACACTGGCGGTGGAATTTAGGACAGGCCCTGTTCCGAGGAACCATCATGCTTTACGACTATTGCAGAGTGTCAGAACAAACACAACACTTATCACATGCACTTTTATTTTCTGTGCAACGTGTATGTGGTAAGTGTTGTGTGTGTTCTGGCACATTGAAATAGTCAGTTATATACACAACGAGATGATGATACCAAAAAAAAATCATGCTTTACACCTACAGGGATCAGAAAGTCTAGGATGTCCTGGTAAATTTTCACGAATGAAGAAGCTAAGAGTTGGTGAACAATTTTAGGAGGGAAACTTCTCCGAGAGCTAATACTCCGTAGAGTGACAAGCGAGAAATAGTAAGATAAATAAGAAAATCAATAAGCTGCTAGAGAGGTACACAAAACCGGCTCCATATCGTGTGCAATGACACCTTCGGGCGGTGCTGCCAGAGACTGGACGACCAACCAACATTGCATGGTCGCTTGGGTGTGAACCGGTCTCCACAAGGCTGCTAGCTGTGTGCGGTCTCTGTCGATGTGTGTGTCAGTGTGCAGTAGCCCGTGCCGTGCCGTGATTCGCTAATGGACCACGTCTCAACAAGGCCATAATCTAATTCCACACCTAGCCGTTTTTCTTCAGACGTCGGCACATACGCTCTGTAGAATGTCTAGAACCAGCCGCGTATAATACAATTGCATGGTTTGGCTTTTAGGCATTTTTGTAGGCCCGAGCATGGCGTTGTGCTTGGGCGTAGGGACAGCTGTACAGTTACCTTACTTATATAAGTGGTCTGTGTTAACTTTGCCCAGCGTAAGCATTTGTTAGTTCCAGTTGGTTGTCAGAATAAAAACCGATGGTCTTTTTCAGAATGTGATTAGCTGAATTAATTGATAACAAGCACGTGTTGCGTTCTGTGTGAGGAACGACTAAAACCGATATATATTATATGTAAAATTCAGGCCAGCTTCTTCTGTCAAAGGGTTAAGATAAAACTTAATCGCACGTTCAAGTGTTTTTGGGTTTTTGCAAGTTAAGCACCCATGAACTACGAGGTCACACTAGAAAATAAGGGCGCATCCGGGGGGGGGGGGGGGTTGCGGGGCTGCAGCCCCCCAAACCCCCCAAAACCACATTTTGTAGATATTATATCAACAGTTTTATGTGATTTACCCGCTAGCCAAAATCAGCCACTGAAATCCGTATATGGCTAGTACATTAGAATTTTGAAATAATTTAATAAAATTAAAAAAAAAGCATTGTGAGTGAGTCAGGGAACATGTAGTTGTATTTGTATGTGTATAAATACATTTGCAAACAGTGTTTATTGTACTTGCGACATGATTTTATAACATAATTTCTAAAATCAAACATAAATTATATATTGCCTCAGGTCAGCTCCGGGGGGGGGGGGGGGGGGGGGGGGGGGGGTGGTGGGTGGGCAGCTGCTAGAGAATGTACCAGACTCGATGTTTCGTTGGAAGAACCTCATACTGTGATAAGCAGCATACTATTTTTAGATAGAATTAGTCGCGCCCGCCTATCATTTTCCATTATCTGTGTAACAAATTATTTTAAAGTCAGTGCTCAGAAGAATGACTCGCAGCAGTGTACACTTGCATTACGATGTAAATGATTCTGTGTGGAAGTTAATTGGTTATCTAAAGCAAAGTTAGTTATTTGTTCTTGTTTTTATATAGGCCTACGGACCTATTGCTCCATAACACCAATGACAGGGTACGTAGGTGTAATGAGTTTGCCAACAATAATGTGAAAATCGGTCAGAAAATGATTTGAAAGTGCAGTGCAGCTCTATTTTCTGCAGTAATAGAACAGTTCATATTTAATGTACTGCCATACCACTGCTCTCCAACGTGGTCCCTGTCACAAATGACGTAGTTCTGTTCTCTGTTGATATCAGTTCGTGTGCTTTGTTGTCAGCCATCGTGTCGCAACTGTTTTCGTATCGTGATCGTCTTTGCAGTTATTGTCTCCACGATTTTGCTTCAGTGCTGGATAAAGATGATAATTGCTGGGTGGTGAATTCTCCTGACGTAATCACATTCAGTGTAGGTTCTTTGGCACGGAACTACAAGCTACGTAAACTTATTTTCTGACCGATGGTTTTAGTACAGTCCTTAGATACAGAAAATGTTCGCGGATGAAAGGCCCGTCCGCGTGTGTTGCCTTGTAGGCGCTTTCGTAAAACTGCGAAAAGCGACTATTAACTTCGTCGTGTCCTTCCGTCCATCCTCATGGAACATCCTCCCACTGGTCAGATTTTCATGAAATTTCTTATTTGATTATTTTTCGGAAACGTGTTGAAAAAATTCAAGCTTTATTAAAATTTGAAAAGAATAACGGCCACTTTCCATGAAGACCTATGTACATTTATGACAGTATCTCGCTGAATTCTTCTTAGAATGGGGAGTATGTCAGACAAAATTTGTAGAGAAAATCAAAACACAGTTCTCAATAACTTTTTCACGAAAATCGTGCCGTTTATGAGATAATGTGGAAAAATGTGGTACGCCTGGACAGACCACAGATGACAATATAATACGGTGCATGTGCTTTGCATGATGGATACTTAAGGCTACAGACACAAAAAGAATATGTAATACTTACTGCTTTTCCACGGCAATAATAGTCACGCGAACGCTCGTCAGTTTTATGTTTATACTAGGTATAAGTACCTTGCCTTTCTTGTTACTAAAACTCTTTTTGCAACATATCAGTTCTTGACAATGGCTTCACTTCACTCAAATCGCAAACACTTAGTAGTACTTTTTCCATCATCAACACATTTTAAAAACACACTGTTAAAAATCACTACGTTTCGGAGGAAACTGAGGACGGAAGAAATTTCATCCGAAACGTGGTGATTTTTAACTGTGTGTTTTTAAAATGTATTGACGATGGAAAAACACGCTGTGCTGATTATCTGCAGCGCTTGAAGCAGGTGAAGGCCATATTGCTCACGTACTAATGAAGTAGGTAATGTCCATCGCAATAAACGTAAGAAGAATCTTCTTCTTGGACTGTTTGACCCTTGAAGATGGGACCGATAGGTTGTCCCGAAACGTCGGTAACTACCAATCTAAGCTGCGTAACATCCCAGAAGAGGGGAAATCTGACTTCATTTATTTTAAATGGAACATGCATTCCTAGAGCTTTGGTCGTCGAGTCGCTCTCCCTATGGCACTGTGTGGGGAACTCGCTTTGGCAGGGGCTATGGACTTGTCTTAATACAGACTGCGTAATGAATGAACTGCTGATTCATTTTGTTATACATTTAACGTTTTCTGTGCACAGAATTCCCTTCTATTATGCGAGATCTGAGGTTCTTACACGGCGTTGCTAAAGATTCAAGTCTTCTGGGATGTTATACTGTGTCGCCTGGTAAATATTTACTGACCTCTCGAAGGACTGAGTGCCTTTCTTTTCAGGGTCAGGCAGTCCATGAAGCACTCTTCTTGGACTGTAGTACTTAACCAGTCAAGCTGCCGAAGTATCTACATTTAAAAGTAAAAAGCGTTGATCAAGTAAGCATTCAGTGACAACTTTCCCATAGCATAGGCCTATATGAAGATTTCAAACCGTTGTGATTCTCGGAAGAGCTGTGACTGTGCCACGGCACTCGTGTTGGAAGGTGAGGCATTTCGATACACTTGCTGCTGTCCGTTACTATTCAGAACTTAGGTCAAGGACACTCAGCTCCAAGTAACACGTTCCCAATCATAGGTTGCATGACTCGTGGGAATAATAGCCTAACCAAAGCTTAACGGCGTGTGGGATTCTCGAAACGGGCATACCGGTGAATTGCTTGGAACCACCTCATTACTCAAATAAAATTGTGTTCCTAATTCTCTTTTTTTAATACACAATACAACTTTATGTCATCTCTTGACGTGTGGTATACATATGTGAGTAACGGGAAGTGGAATTTGAGTGTTCACAATTATTTAAGTACGGAATGAAGAAGCAAGGCATTGGAAGTCGTTAAGACGAATTTGACACTATACCTGCAGCAGAGAAAGTGGGCTAATATTAAATCCCTTTTTTAAGTTAGTAAGTCTACGGCGAGGAGTCCTAAGCTATCTTCCTGATGGTAGAAAGGACGTACGGTCATTTTTACGCTGATTTTGTCGATTATGTGATTACCTTTATTATAATTTCGGCAGAGTCTATAATTTTTTTTCCAATCCTGTCACACTGCCTACAAGGGAGCTGTTGTTACCTTTATCGCATGCATCACGGTCTTTTATCTTCTGTTATTCACTATTACAGTTTCAAATATTTTGCAACATATTTTCGTATTTAATAAGTCCAAGCCACTCTGCAGTTAACAGTCTGAGAGTCTGTCTGTCTTGGCTTCTGCTCACTCTGCCGAAATTATTTTTTATGCTGCCGATATCCGAAGTGGTGCGGCCTTTATTGGAAGGTCCCCAGGCTTCGCCCGTTTATCTTTCTGTCAAGAATAGCAATAAAGATGAAGATGGATGTGGAAATCTTCTGGACATATGCATGCAGGTTAAAACCGAAAGGCTCGGAGAAATGTTTGTCCCAGTGTCACTCTGTCTGCAACAGGTACCACATAGACTGGCCTGAGCTGGAAGCACGGCCGCCACCATGAGAGGTCGACGTCAGGAAGTCAAAAGTTAATGTAAATAGTAAAGATTCATTTCTTGCTGCACTTTCAACGAAGTCATTAGCCATTATGAAGCCAGTCGGTTAATTCTGTGTAGTGAAATAATTGCTGCTCATTGCGAGAATCTCAGAACATACGTAAACCCATAGAGTGGGAATACATGTGATATAACTAATTTATTAACTGAAGTTGGGTTTTCACCCCGTGCCAGTGGTCCGTACACTATACACAAATAGAAAAGAAACAACGATATACATAAGGAGAAACAATACACAAAACAGTACAAAAACACAGAACACCCAAAATAGGAAGCAAAACATACAGAGAGTAAAACAATCATAAAACGAATAATAACAACATAAAACGAGTATTTTAAACATAAGAAACAGACATAAAACAAATACTTAGGCAAGCGAAACAATGAGCCAGGTATACAAAACAATAATACAACATACAATTCAGTAACCCACGAACGTAGAAATGTAAATGCAGATTTTGTAGTGGTGATACTTATAGTTACTAGTAGCCTTGAAACGGCTGATTGTGGTTTGCAATTTTGTTGAAAACTCAAAATTTTAAAAGTCAACAGAGTCATAAATAGGCTACTCTGGTTTCGAACATTTTCTGCTTCAGGTAATGTACAGCACTTAGTCGCCGATTCCTAAATTGTTCTGGTACCAGCATATTTTGAATACTAAGCCAGTGATTCATTAACTGGGAATGAAAGTTTAAAACGGACCGCGAAAATGCCCTTGCTGCAATTTTACTTGACACGCGGACCTGTCGCTCTTAGACGATTATTAATAGACGACACTTCATAAAAGAACATTTTAGCAATTTTATTTCAGGTTTCTTACAAACTGTGAAAGAGTCAACCGGAAGGCTGGAACTAGGAACCGGATTGGTTCAACACAATGTAGGCCCGGCTATATATAGCCTGCACACAGTCCTGCAAGTTATGTGCGCATGTGTTTACTTAGCTACAAAGAATGGGCCTTCAGTGGTTGACAGAACCCGCTTTCGTTGTTTATCCTCCAAATGCAAACACAAATCCGTGGAATCATTTTCCGTGTGATTATAAAGTGCTCATGGTTTCTTAACATGAGTGATTTTTGCAATACGACAAGCATCGTGCTCTTATGCAATCAACATTAGCATAACAAAGTGCAGAGCAAGTAACCGCTAGTCAGGTTATTTGTCGTGTAGATTAACATAATCAATTTCACCAGACGCGAACTTCTTTTCCATATTTATTCTATTTATTTAAACACCCTTTGTGAAATGCCGACAGCAGGAAGTTAGAACTGTAATAGGTACACCAGAATATCTGAAATAGGTAGATTCACTTCTACGAAGTTACACGTAAGGTATAGAATGAGGTTTCTAATTTTTTTAGTCAAAACCTTGGTTGTGGTTTCAATTTCTGTTGCAAATCGTGCACTGTCTGCTAATGCCGTACTTCAAACCATTAGTTACAATGTTTTACACAGCAATTTATAGCGTATTTGTGGTGCGTGTTCCGCGGTTCTGTTATTGCTTTAGGCTGTGGATTTTATGTGCCTCAGTTGAAAGGAAGAACAAATATGACAGAAGAACTCACAGACTTTACCTTTCTGTTCCTCGTATTGCTACTTATGCTGATCACGTACATATGTACATATTCTGTACAGACCTACATTAAATTTGCGAAATGTAACCTCAGAATTTTTGAACGGTCGCCGCCATGTTTGTAATTTTTGTTGCATAATGTTTATGTATGTTACCTACTCCGCACCAAATTTCACATGCTTAGCTCCAGGGATCATCACTTGTAGCCAAGAAGCGGAGATTAACTCTCGATTTGTTAGAATTTTTTTTCATGACGGGCATGTTGTTAGATTACATTTTGCAACAAAAATGTTATTACAAAAGTTGCATATTTTTTGACGACCTACTGCCATACGACAGTTCAGGACACCGAAAAAGTGTCGCAGGTGACGTCCATCTTACACGTTGTCCTTACTTATTCCAGGACATTGTAAATTGTGATGTTTGGGTACTCTGTAATGGCATAAGATTCACACAAAATTTTGTGAAAATAGACCAGCTAATTGAAAGTTGAGATGGTCTCCCGCCGTCTCACTCTCTCCCTCTCTCTCTCTCTCATACACACACACACACACACACACACACACACACACACACACACACACACACACACACACCATAGTTATCTAATAATCAAACTTTTTCGTTACGGAAATTTTTTTTTCCTTGCGGCGCTGCAGCCCAACTCGCTCCTAGGCCGCCTCACTGTTGAGGTTTCTAGATCACACACAATTAGACACACTCACACACCCGGCAGAACTCCTCTGAACGAGTGATCAGCTCGTCGCAGAGGCCGCTACCTACACAACACACAAAAACACAAGGGATGTACATGCATGCCCTCAGCAGGATTGGAACCCACTACCCCAGGAATCAAGCAGCTGCAGACCTACGCCTTTGATCCAGCGGCCACCGGGATATGTAAAGTAAATACAATAGCCTAATTTGAATATGCCTAGTCTCTTCTCGACTGGAATAGGCATATAGCACACAGAGGCCTTCAGCAGTTACATTCTGTCTGCCGAATTGGGTTCCTTACCCATACGAGGTTCCGAATGTCCTCATAAATGGTTACTAATTGTACGTAAGTGCTTATGTCTTTTCCTAAAGACACATGACTGGCAGATTTGGTACCAAAGCTAAGTGAAAGCTTAATGAAGCACTACTACCTGCAGACAGATGGGAGGGTGAAGCTTTCAGTCCTACACATGCTTAACGCCGCCTTAGATGAAGCCGAGCAGTCAGCTTCACGCACCGGCCCCTTTATTGTCGATGAAAGCCCTGTCGTACCCACTGGACAGCAAGCCGGTCCGTAACCAATGGCGTTATGAGAAAATGCCCGCAAAGAAGTGAGCCCTAGGCGTCTGGTCAAATGTTTGTCGAGCTTTTTGAACCGCGACACAGATTCGGACAATGGTTTTGCCTTGCAGCCATAGGAGTCAGAAATAAGGGTGTGTGTAAAATAAACAACATGAATCAGTATAACGCATGTGACATTCTAATTATTTAATTAAATGAAGATACATATATACATATATATATTTAAGTCACAATGCAAATGATGGTTTACTGACCCACTTCTTGGACTTCTTGACCCTTGAAGATGGGACCGATACTTTCGCCGAAATGTCGGTACAAAGCAACCACTCAGCGCTGCGTAATATTACAGCAGAGCTCAGATCTCATCTACATCGCGGCGGAAGCCTGAAATCACGCACTCAGAATACCTTCGCGACCGAAATTTTCTTCGCAAAGCTATTCTGAGTTGATAAATGCTGGTCTGTAATTCCGAAACCATCGGATTTAAATATCACGAGTGAGACGTGACGTGCTTAATTTTTGGAAAGGAAAATCGCGTACTGAAAAGAATTTGGCAAGTCACATGTTTGATTTCGCTGTTGTTACTGCAACAGGCACGTCAGTGAGCTGTGTATAGATAACTGTGTAATTGTTAGGGAGTGTTTACCTTTAAAAATACCGAAACATAAAGCAGATTATTTGCCCCCTAACTGGTCTAACTAACTCCTTGTCGCAGTTAATAGCTGTTCAACGTGTCATCAAATCCCGGCATTTTTTGGGAAACCAATTTGCATTCCCGTTTTCACGAGACCCCGCAGTTTGTCCTTATTCCGAACCAGATTAATCCAGCACACACCCTCCGGTCTTATTCTTTAAGATCCCTCAAATCGGTTGCCGTACTTTAGTACGGTCTGGGTTTAAAACCTGGTTCGTACTGTTAAGTGGCCTAGCGTAACATATAAAGCTACAACATGGTCAGTGGTAGCTGGAGTAGCGTAGTTCGTATAGCGACTACATTATAGGCTGGTGGTCCGAGGATCGAATCCCGATGGCGATAAAGGATTTTTCTCTTCTCAAAAACATCAAGACCGGCTCTGGTGCCCACCCGGCCTCCTATTCATTGGTTTGTTTCCCGGGACGAGATAACCGCTCACTTCCTTCATACTACCGAATTAAGAATGAGTAGAGCTATACGTCTACTACCGGTGGACAGGGAGAACTTCACAACGTGGTCGGTTTAATATATAAAGTTATTAACTGTCTTCGTCAGTAAGATAAGACAGTGAAGTGAAGAAATATTGATCAGAACTGGAAGAGTGATTTCGAAGCATTTAGCCGCTTGGATTAGGCATACTGCCAAATTTATTGGTTCCCTAATAGTAATTGATAGTCCTTTCGCATGTATATTGTACACGCCGCGTGAGATTAAGTATGACTTAATAATAGCCCTACCCGTCAATGATGTATGTGTAATTTATAGCATAACTCACGCTAGGGAATTGTGTACCGATTGGGTTACGAAAATTATTGCTGCCCGCCACAGGTTATAGTCCCCACCTGTCTGGCAGGCTTGAAATCTTAACTGCGTGTTATGGCCGAATAGCTTGTAGACTGCTTCCTGCAGTGCCGTGAAGTTATGAGCAGGCAGTTATATTTAAAGAAATAACAGCTGAAGAAACTTGAGCAGTAGATTGGATAACAAAGAAACTAAAATGTTTGAAGTTCGTAATTGCAATTCAGATACTTAGGCTTCCGCGCCTGACGTTCCTGGAGTTGGAATGACATTCGGTGGTGAAGTGCGTTGAGAAATGACGATTTCCCTACGTTTTTGCGGAAGTTAAAATCGCCATATTCAGGTTGAATAAATCTGCGGTTAACTGGACGGGGAAATTCTTTGATCTGGCAGCGGGCGATTTTTGAGCTGTGAAGTCCTGATCTGTCACATAGCAGACCGCTGTGCTAGCCTGCAGCGGGGCTGTGTAAAGCCCCTCTCCCAGTAACCCTCAAGATTCATTCACGCTGAAGATGGCAACTGGAACTTTTGCCGAAACGTTGGGAAATCTTCATTCCTTTAAACATCCAAATACCTAGTGGCGATCCACGTAACTTAACTGCAGTTTCATATACCTACCGCGCATGAAGTACTTTGAAACCTGTCGTTTTGCAACAAACCAATTTATCCTTTTAATAGAGTAAGTTACAGCTGTGCAGAATACACAGCAGGAAGTGAATGGATTTGGAAGAGGAAGAACATGAAGTAGAGACCATTGATTGTCGTGTTCCTTCTGGCACAGGAAGTGTACAATGCACAATACCTCTGACGAAAGTGACTGACTGCTGGCTGGGCGCAGACCCTCGGCACGGATCAATCTTTCTGTTCTCGTATTCAGCCCAGCGCTAGGATTCACTTTCACACAGACTTGTAGAAGTGTGGAAGCGTCAAGGTGTAGATTCGCGCATTATTAACCTCGTCACTAGATGTAAGTTTTGGCCAGCTTTACACTTAAACCGCTTTATTTCCGGCAAAGAACAGGGGTGCTCATTGGATAGGAAGTTGGGCAGATCACAGGTCGGCTTTTGTCTTGTTGATGACGGACATAATCCTTCACTCTTCTGGGAACTGAACCCCTTATATCCAGCCCGCACCCCATGAGCTATCCATACTCCTATACATCTTGGCTCCTGAACACATCATGTCAGCTTTTGTGTCCGTTTGTGTATGAGAATAACCGTCTGAGTCCGAAATATTACTGTATATTATGCTGGCGTGCCACTGCTATAGGAGCTACAATCTGAATCGGAGTCATAAAGTATGGGATGTGAATTTATTTTATACTGTGTGAGAAAATGCCGTTCAAAATCGTGGGATGTGGAATTCTGAACGTCAGTAGTGCCAAAAATAATGTAATTCACACCTGGCTTGTAATACGCGGGCATAATGTGTCCAGATGTGCTCGAATTCTTGCCGGTGTCCTTTAAGATCACGTGTATGCAAGAACTTTAATTTAACATACAGGATATACTGTTTGCCAATCCCAGTGGCCGCTCGGTCTAAGGCGTAGGTCTGCGGCCGAGCACTTGCTGGGATCGTGGGTTTGAATCCCACCGCGGGCATGGATGTTTGTCTCTTGTGAATGTTTGTGTTGTCAGGTAGAGGTAGAGGTCTCTGCGACGGGCCGATCCCTCGCCCAGAGGAGTTCTACCGACTGTCGTGTGTGTCTGAGTGTGATCAAATGAAAATAAACAACCTCGACACCTACTGTGAGTAGGTAGAAGAAGTGAGTAGTACGAAACGAAACTATACTATTTGCCTATTTACGTAATTTTCTTAGGCTTATGTATATCGACGTAGCTTGACACTAGTGGCGATTGCGTCAGAGTGATGGTTTCATATGTTTGATGATGCCCACTTTTTCAAAATATTGTCAAAAATTTTACTGCGTTCTCAAATGTTACGAGATTTGAGGAACTCAAAGCGAAGTTGATGAAAATTCGTTTCTTCTGGGATAATACGCCGGGTCGACTGGCGTAGTATCCGACAGAACTTTTCACACTATAATCTTTGTCTTCATAGAAGACTGTTGACATTGTCCGTCCTTTAATCCTGTCCACTCAAACTTCTGGAAGGCGGCAGACCTGTACATCCGCGCTCTGAGAGTCTCACAGCGGTGTTGATGAAGACTCAAGACTTTGGGATTTTGTGACCTGTCGTTGAGTAAATAATTCTAGACGTTTCGAAGGATTGTAGTGACTTTGTCTTCAGGGTCAAGCAGTTTAAGGCGACTGTATTACAGTGAACGCATTACGATCCTGTGAAACGCCTGGAAATATTGACCCAGCGACTAACTTCCTACGGGAAGAATCTTCAGACTTCTATATTTCTCAGAAAGTCAATGGTCTGTACAGTTATCCTTTTCAACAGAACTTCTCTTGTAACATAAAGGTTCTGTACGGTGCATTCCACGATTTGGCATATATTGAGACGTTTGAAGATGAATAACAACGATATAATTTTGAAAGAACCGTAGTACTGCACAGAATACACGAATGTCTTGAACAATGGCCGTACTTCGCATTCAGCTGCACATGGCAAGACAAAGCTAACGCGAACCATTAAAATGAAGAAAGCATAGTCTAAACAGATTCCTAGAGTGATAGCTTTCAACGCTCGCATTACTTGTGCGTCCTAGATATTAAATCGTGAGCCCTGATTGATTAATGTTAGGCCGTTAGCTGCGTGCCAACGTAACAATTTCCGTGTGGAAGTGCATTTGAACCTGGGCTCAAATTTCTGATAGACTGCTTTTGAAATAAAGTGAAGGCACGAGGGAGAGTATATGTATAGCTGTACTCTTTCTTTAACATTGGCGCTAGATGGGGTGGGTGATCAACGCCACGCTCTGGCCGCTTTACCCCTGCGAATGACCCGGTACCCGTTGTACTGGAGGCTGGGCGAGTCTCGGGATCGTTCTACACGGGCGCGGAAAATCTCACCGCCACCGGGATTCAGTTCTCGAAATGTGCAGACCGTAGCGAGCCGCTATTCCGACTGCGCTGTCCCAGCCAGGTTTTGAAATCCTACTGTATTGTTTAACTAATGCACTGAAATAAAGATATTTGGAAATGTGTTTTGACCTGTAGAACCGGGACAGAAAGTGGGTATAGTGACTTGGCTACGGGCTGAACGACCGAGGAGCGGGGTTTCGATTCTGTACATGGCAAGAGATTCTTCTCTCGTTTTCAGCAAAGCGGCCAGGCTGTGTCATGAACCCATCCAGCCTCCTATTCTGTGGGTACCGGCGACTATTTTCCCGGGAATAAAGGGGCCAGGACGTGAAGCTAACCACTCACATCCATGTAGTGCCGAGGTTAGGTACGCGTGGAGCTGTACCTCCACTCGCTTTTCCGCCTTTATGACGTAGGACTTAATTACGGACAGGGACAGCTGTACCTTTAACACTGAATGTGCTAAGTAATAAAGAGTGTGGTTAATTTGAACATGAACATATGCCGTTTGAGTCTCCACAGCAGTTACACTCGTACACTACTCGGCCACATGTTATTATGCCCCCCAGTGGGTACGCTTAATTCTCGGGAGTTAATCACATGTGCAGTAATTTGCAAGAAGTTTTTACAACGTAATAAAATTCTGTCTGAGACGTCTAGTCTATTATTGGATGGCTGTATTTATATAATTTCAGTAGGCATGGGGTCCCAGTTTTTGTCATGATTGTGCCTTGTTGATGCCAGCTAGAAAATGAAGTTGTCACATCAGCGGAGTCGCAGGTGTTATGTTTTCAGCCTGAGCCGCTGATTGCTTTCCTCTGCATTCACCAGTAGGTTAAGGCGCTTTAATTTGTACTCAGAAACTTTCCGTTCCCGGGAACAGTTGCGCTTGATCTACTTTTTCACGTCTTCTGATTATAGAGTTGACTGCTCATTAATTTTTCCAACGTGAAAATCTTACTTATAAGTGGCCTGTAAAACTGCCAAAGAAGGAGGAGCCTGTCCAACTATACTTGCAAGGATATTTACTATCTTTGCTGATTAGACCGCAGATCAGTGTCTTGCGTCTCGGACTGTTAGGTTCAAATCCTCTATTCCAGCTCAGTCTTTTAGGTTCACATCCCGTTTTCCCGCTCGGTCCGTTATGGTTACATCACCTCCTCCAGCTCTGTCCGTTATGGTTACATCACCTCCTCCAGCTCTGTCTGCTACTGTTACGTCGCCTCTTCTTCACCTTCCATTGTCTGCTCCATAGATGTTTATAACTGCAGCAAAGTTGAGCGACTTTATCAATAGATGAAGGTCATTGTGCCTGTCATTGTGCACGCCTTTAAGGTTTATGGAGGGCGGGGGCCCAGGTATAGGGCCGCTTTTTCTTAAACTCGGCACTAGATGGAGGTGGGTTGCCAGCTTCACGCTCTGGCCACCTTACCTCCTGGGAAAGGATGCCCTATGCACATTTCTTCATCTGTTGTATCTGCTTACAGCCGTGCTTATTTTATTTCTTCTGTCGCTTGGACAAGGCGCTCGGAATCTAGGGTGGCCTGTACAATGAAAGTAGCCGGTGTTGCACACGGCTGAAAGTGTCTTCGATGTGTGTAGGCCTGCATAATAACTACAGTTTTTGCTTTCGGAATTCTGTAACCAACGTTACGGATTGGTGTACACAATGATGTTAATACGCGTTTAAAATTTGTGTTTTGAAACGCTGGGCCCAGCAATGTGTCATCAAAGACACAAGTTCAAGTGAGTTCTCTGGTTCTGGGTTTTAGTGACATTAACGACGTTTAGAATGTACTGAAACAAAACATGCGGTAATGAAATAGACCTGATTTTCTTCACTGGTGGTTCATAACCTGTGGATCTCGAACCCCACTGACTTATTTAGAGGACTCCGCGAATTCACTTAGCTTTGCCACCAGTCTTGCTTTTCCAGGCAGCGATTGGTTTTCTTTAGCATCCTTCGTCATTACTTTTGTAGTGTATAAAATACGAATTCATTTACAACCGTTATTGGATGTATAATAAATGTTTTTCATGTATTTCCTGAATTGACGGAGCCAAAGTATACAACTAGTTGCACGTTCGGGTCGTCGAGATTTGATAAATTTAGGAAGGGGTCGTCATCCTCGGAAAACTGGGAATCACAGTCTCAACGCTGATGAGGATGATCGACTTTTCTGTGGTGCAAAAGCCCAAATCGGGCCGAGGCCACTTCGTTGTTGAGGTTTCTAGATCACACACAGCCGGTAGGACTCCTCTGAATGAGTGATCAGCTTCTCGCAGAGACCTGTACCTGACAACAGACAACACTCACAAGAGACAGACATCCATCCCCCCCGGTGGGTTCCGAACCCACAATCCCAACAAGCGAGCGGCCGAAACCCACGCCTTAGACCATGCGGCCACCGGTATCGGCCCTGAAAGATATTGTATAAAATGAGTAACCAGGATTGAACCCTGAACCCTTCAAATACTCCTCAGTGTCACTGGGTCAGATCCCGTCTACAGCCATCAGAATTAAAACGGACGCAATGTGACGTCACTGAACGTCAACTTCCGAAGTGTTGTACGTAATTACCATGGAGCAAACACTTCTTATGTAATTAATGGTGACTCAGCTAGTTAAAAGTTTTCTTTCTTTGTGGATACTTAAGCTTTATTACTGTGTTCACAAGAGAACGCCACTGGATGCTACGTCCATTGCACTCTCCCATCTTATCTTTTTAAGGAATTTAGTATTATGCACCAAATATATGCCAAGATTGTCTCCTAAGGTTCTGTAACCAAAATTTTCTAACCATTCATTCTCCGCACCAACATTCTGCATGCCGCCCGTGACTTGTTGATCCCAGTAATAAGTATAATTTAAGCCTATACGGTGTAGAATGCGTCATGCACCTCCTTATTCTGAACTTTTCATAATTTCTACAAACGTTCAGAATCTTTTGTTTCTCAGCTGCTCTCTAGAGTTAAAGACTACAGTTCATAAAACTATAATTTTGACTATTGCTTCGTCAGGGGGTGAAACTCGGTCGCTCGCAGTCAGGCAAAAGAAAAAACGTATTGAATATAAGACGGAGGGTGGAACAGGAGGATGGAGAATACTGCATAATGAGGAGCGAATGATCTATATTCGTCGCTAAATATTGGGGTGATTATGTTAAGGACAGTGTGATTGGTGTGGCATGTAGCACGAAAGGGGGAGAGGAGGGAAGCATATGGTGTTTTGTTGGGAACATCCGAAGGAAGCAGAGTCTTTTGAATACGGAGGCGTAAATAGGGTAGGCATATTGTTCAAGTGGATCTTAAAGAAACAACAGTATCTCAAGTATGACCCGAGCACCAAAATGTTGAGAACTAATGAACCTTTCCTCCTCCTCCTCCTCCTCCTCCTCCTCTTCCTCCTTCTCCCCCCCCTCCACCCTCCAATGGTGCGAGACCCCGAATCGGGGCCTGACCTCTTCAGTACTTCGCCACCAGATATCCCTATCCCCTGCAAGTCTCCTCCATCCTCTTATATTGAGCAACAACAAGGAGTCCCTCCTGATGTTGCCTTCCCATCTCAATCCTGGTTTTCCCACAGGTCTTCTTCCATGGAATTATCTATCCAGCAGTTTTTTCGGTATTCTAGAATTATCCATTCGGTCTGTATGACCGGCCCATTGTTATCGTTGTAACGTAACATATTTTGCTATATCAGGTCTATCGAACAATTCACACAGCCCTTCATTGTATCTTAGTCTCCATCTTAAGGCATTTTCATAGAGTGATCCAAATATTCTTCTTAGTATTTTCCTTCAAAGTATCGCTAGCCTCTCTTGTGTTGACCGAGTCACTGTCCATGCTTCGCAGCCATAACTTAGAACTGGTTGGATTAGAGGCTTGTATGTTCTAAGCTTATGTTTTCTATCTGCTAGTTGTGATTTTATGATGGGTATTACGTAACTCTGTGCCAGTGAGCACGGCGTAATTTCTCAGAAGTCTTGAATGTTCAATGTTATGGTTGTCTTGTGAACCGTAGTATTCCATAAGTGATTTTTAGAATACTTCTGCAGTTAAATCGTGCGAAACATTGCCTCTAGAGAATTATCTGTGCTTGTGGTAAGATTTCAGTGACACGCCGCCTGAAAGTATCGAAGAGAGGAACAGCACCCCCACTGTCTCATTTTGAAAAATGGGCTCCTAATAGTACTAACGGTTTGTGAACGACAGTGTCCAATTTGTCTCTGTAACAGAGCGCTGTGGCAGCCAAGAAGGTCTGTTATATGGAAGGGTAGGGGGATGGCTGTTTGTAAGTTGTGGCCCTCCCACGAAGTACACAAATTGGGAACCGTGTGGCATTCTCTGTCATTGACATGAGAGTAATATGTAGGTACAGCATCCTCCCCGGACCGAATAACATTCTTCATCTCCTGGTTTTTCTGGTCTGCCCTTTTCTATGTAGAGACTTGGCTTTCGAATGTGGCTTGAACAAGGGTTTATTCGACCACACATGGTGACATTGTATGGATGGAGATATAAAGGGGAGTGCCAGATGACACGCGCGGCTCGTGAGCGTGCCCTTTCACTTGAAGCAGCCTTGTGTGATTGTATGGGGGATGTTAAAGAAGAGGAATGTTAGTCAAGGACGTCAAGTCAGCGCTCATTTTTGTGCATGTGAATGTACTGAGGTGGCATTCATTCTTGTTACTGTTATTGCTCTGTTTTATTGGTTTGTTATTCTTCACGAGGTAGTTAGGTTTATTAGCATCAAGTGGAAAATAAGTGTTTCACGTGTGTGTGGGGGGGGGGGCGGTGGGGGGGAGGAAATTATATTCTGTCCTCCATATACATTCGACGTCACAAAATGTAGGCCACAATGCATATGCAACCCTAACACGGCCTACACGTTGTAAGACGAAGAAATGCCGGTATAAATTCGAGGATGCCAAAGCACCACACGAAAATCAAGGACTAAATGGAGATGAGTGGTTAGCTTCACGCTCCAGTCGCTTAGCCTGCGTGAAAAAGCATTCGATACCATACATACAAAAGGCTAATGCTTGGAATTTTGTCGTCATTTTCGTTAGCAAGTTGTTATGAAGAGAAGCAGAAAGTGCAAACAGTGGAAGGTATGCTCCAGCGATACTGTAGTGTCCACTTTTGTCAACAAAATCCCCCACAGTGCACTATCGGTTTTCTGGGTCATGGTGGGGAGGAGGTGCACGGGTAATTAAGAAACAGAGATAATCCACAACATATCCTGTTTGAGCCACGGAAAAATAAACATACAATTTTTTGTATATATAATACATAACTTACGCTTATTTTTTCCTTAAATAATCTGTAATTTCTGTTTTTATTGAGGATGTTGTTGGAGCAGTCGCCGCTAAAGCACATCATTTTTTCACCTTCGTCACTAGCATGGAGGACAAAGGGCGTGTCAGCAGAGCATTGTTAGAGTGTGCATCTTGTGTATCAAGCATAGTGCGTTGTACTCATATACATTTACAATTCAAATATTCCGCAGCATGAAATATCTTCGTTTTATTGCGGAAGCTCTGTTGGGGGTGGCCTCATTTTTACGACAAATTTTTATCTCCTAGTTATAATTCTTTCAGTAAAAATAATGACAATCAAGTAAAGAAGTGGACAAGTTTAATTAGAAAAATTTAATTGATAGAAAATCAGTGTTCGGTTTAGAGACGTTTATTCCAGTTTTAAATAATTTAGTTCAGACTGCTAAAAGGCTGTATTTATTACCTTTGTGACATCTTTGGTAGACTTCCTAATAGGCTAAGATTGCCTGCAAAAATTCGTAACAAGTTTATGTCTTGATGCGCTGAGAACGTAAGACAGTTCCCTGCAGACAACCTTCTTAGTGTTCCGATAATAATAATGCCTGAAGAGTTCGTGATTAAGAAAATTCTTAATAACCTAGGAAGTGCCGAACAGATTATGATAATGATAATTCTTAACAGGTTAAGAGTCTTGAAACACTTGCTGATCTTAAAACATCTTGATGAGATAGTGAGTGCTGATAGAGGTTATGTGTTTGAAACTTCTTGTTGATGTAGGGAGTGCTGAAACATTTTGTGACCTTGGAACATTTCTCGAGCTTGAAGCTTCTCAATAGGGTACGAAATTCGGAAACCTGTCTTGAACTTGAAACAAACTTTTGCACTAGGCCTATAAAATTTCAGAAATGTTTAATAGTCGGCTTGGCCTGATGAAAGATTATCACTTTCAGCAGTGGGAGAACTTAATGTTTTCTGTAACAAAGTACGAATTAAATGACAACGGGCATGCAGCGTCGGAAGACGGATCAATTCTTCAACAGGTCCGCAAGCTTTACTGATGGTACTCCGGTTTATGAACATAAAATAATTTCCTACCCCTGACTAAAGGAGGATGAGATATTGCTTTCCCACTCGCATAAAAGTTATACCGCCTGTAAACATTAATATATATTTGTCTTTCGTCAAGGAGAATTTTTCGACACGCCCATAATTTTTTTAGGATGGACCAATGTAATTGGCATAGTAATAAAAGTAACACTGAACTACTTGGGCTCTCTCTGTTTTACATTACTTAGTACAAAGGAATACCGGGAAGGAAGCCAACTTCTTCTTCATGACCAATTCTCGACAGCCACAGCCCGTGAGCCAGTGATGGATCTTCCACGCACGGCTGAGCCTGTGATTCACTCACTGCACCTGGCAGCGTTAAAACGTCAGTGAAAGAAAGAAACTCCACCCGGTCCTGCATGAATAAGACTTGTAAAATCTGATAAGAAAGTCGAACGTAAAAGCTTCCTGACCCGTTATCATTGTGTTGAAACACAACCCTAATTATCTGTTTTGTCTCCGTATTGACAGCTTATTGGCTCAAGGCGCTACGCCCCTCTTTGTCTGAAATAAAATTGAGGTACGCGTTATACAGTAACCCGTCCGCCAACACGGTTTTGAACAGTGCGTCTTTGACTATACGTGTTTGGATATGGTTAAATATGTGGGAGAAAAGATTTTTCGAACACTGAAAACTCAAAATACCCGTGGATCAACTCGGAAGGTTACTCAAACACAGCATAAGCTGGCAAAGTCGGCTGCCCAAGCACGTTCAGAAATTTAATGTCAAAAGTATGTATCTTAAGCGATCGGCATCCATGAGCCCGGCGAATTCACGTAACCCTGTTTTCCCCATAAGTCCTTTGCGCTACGCGGCTTTGCCCAACACGCAGTGATCACTGCCCCCAACCCCCATGTGGACGAGAGATCACTGTACATGAGGAGTTTCCAAATGCAGGCCTAACAAGTAGGCACTTTGGGCGGATTAATCGTACAAGCACAAGAAAACTTGGCATGTAGAATTATTATGACATTCTTGTTAGTCCACGCGACATTGCTTCTCCTTTCCATGATGTGTTACTATTACTGTAAAAGACGCTGACATAATCTGAAAATTGCAGAATGGCAAAGCATAGCGGAAACTTTCGGGAGGGGAAGTTTTCTCAGTGGTTTAGAATGTGTTTCTTTGTGCGTCCTGATATTTACGAGCTGTAATATAACCCTGACTTTATTATTATTATTATTATTATTATTATTGTGCTTATTACCATTACTATCACCACCATTATCATCGTCTTTGTCGTCTTTGCCATGTACAGTGCCTGTTGTGAACACGACACTGAATCTTCTAGCTCCACAAGAGTCCCGGAGTGTCTTGACCAGCAAATGACTAGCAGACGCTCAAGAAGGACTCTGGCCCATGGAGTCAGCTACCGTTTAACTCTTTGTATTGTATGTATTACTTATCAGGAATATTCAGCAAATTCATGAACTTTATCGTTGTGGGATTTCTTTGCCGGAGATTACTATTATATTTCTTTTCTATGTACAAGTACTATTTCTTTCCCCCTTAAAACCTGCCTTCCCAGAATGGCGACGTTTCGTACATTGCGCTCCCCACAAACTACCTTACGTGCTGTATAACCTATAAGAAATGCGTTGAATATACGCAATATGCGTAGTTCCAAGCTCAGCCGGTGCAAATTGTGACTGGAACTCTCTTGGTATCCCTCACTTTTTGTAGTAAGCCTAAATGAGTGGCTCGAAGTACTTTACCACAGCAAAGTCTGCTGCTCCATTCCAAGCCCTTCCTTTCTTTTTCCTTATGTCCTGCTTAGACCTTACCGTCATATTCACCGCCTGCGATTTATCCCGCGTCTGTTTGAACTAACTCTTTCTTAAAATCAAATTTATCGACGGCCCTTTTTAGTAATATCCCCCATATACAATTCTACATACTGTTTCTCTCCTTAAGGGTTTTTGACTACAGTTTTCTACGTTAGGCTTTTATCATCAGTGATGTTTCATCAAGTCCTGCTTCCTGTATAAAATGCCCGTCTGATCATCCTCGACTTAGACACCATACGTCACGATTTAAGGTTTTCTTAGCGGTGGTGATGGAACCAACTAAGTAACTAACTAATTAACTAACTAACTAACTAACTAACTAAATAAGACCCTCTTGAGAAGCTAACAGGTCCTTAGCTACTCAAGCAGTTTCCCGCATTTTATGGAACCCGATGGTTCATTACCGCAATTATAAGAGCCCGCCAGCTGTCCCTATCCTGAGCCAGATCAATCCAGTTCATGTCCGCCCATCCCACTTCTTGAAGACCCATTTTAATATTATCCTCCCATCTACGCCTGGGTCTTCCAAGTGGTCTCCTTCCCTCAGGTCTTCCCACAAACATCATGTATGCACCAATCCTCTCCCCCGTACGTGCTATATGCCCCGCCCATCTCATTCTTCTGGATTTGAATACCCGAATAATATTTGGTGAGTATAGGTCATTAAGCTCCTCGTTATGTAGTCTTCTCCATTTCCTGCTGTCTCATCCCTCTTAGACCCAAATATCTTCCTCAACACCTTATTCTCGAATACCCTCAGCATATTTTTCTCCCTCATTGTGAGAGACCAAGTTTCATACCCATGCAAAGCAAGAAGCAAAATTATAGTTCTCCAAGATATATTTTGATCTTTATATTTTTGGGTAGCCAACTGGAAGACAAAAGATTCTGCACCGAATGATAACGGACAGCCACAACAACCTGAAAGGATAAACCGTCTCTGTGTCCTGCATTTGGTCCTTCTCTCTACCAAACTGCACGGTACGGAAGGCAGTAATATTTATGGCCAAAGCAGACAGAACCTAAAATGTCACAGCCGATGCGGAAGACTGCGTGAAGTGGTGTCAATATCTCTTTTTCGTGATTGCAACTCGCTTTGAAAGTCTGCACTCTAGGACATTGTTGAGTGGAGAGTGAGGGTGCGTTATATGGCTGTATTTTGTTCCCTGGCTGTCCGTCGCATTTGTTTCTTCTACAAGTCTCCCAACGGACGACCCTCGAAAAACCAAGTAATGTCTGCCGGCCATTTGTTGCATCGTATAATCCTACTCGTGTTTGGGACACTGAACCTGTCAAGAGGGTGTTGTAATGGTGGTTTAGTGGGGTTGTTTATCATCAAAGCAGAAAGCTTGTTAGAAGAATGACTGAAGACAGATTTTCTATGCAACACAACAACATAACAACCTTCAGTTACAGCAGAGGAAGGAAGGAACTTCCTGGGAAGATCTGACAGCCATAAGTTTAGTGCTGGGCAAATGTGTTAGAATCGTTAAACCCAACAACTTCTTCCCACAGACTTTTATGTCCGCCACTCAAAATCTTAAAGAGTTTTTCATTCCTGAGTGTGAAATTGAAAAAATAAGTAGCAGTAATGAACACAAGAAAAGAAACATTAAAATCCACTTCACATTACTAAAAACTGGTTTACTAAGATCAACTTTAATATCATCTTCCCAGCTTATTTTAATTTCCGGAAGTAACTTCAACAAGTCTTCCTTATTCTCCTGCTTGTCATAATTTGTTATATTTTATCAGCCTCACAGTCAGTTTACTGGACAAGCGTAGGCTGTGTATTTTCGTCATTGTGTAATATCCTCCCGTTCCGTCTTAATCTATCAGTTTCAGGTTCAGCAGTTTTGTGCTAAGGCGATGTATATTTTCCTATGTAACGTTTTTACATATTCTCGTTTTCTTAAATACAAGCGACGTTTCAGAATCTAGTCTACTTCCTTGTCGTGAAATACAGAAGTCACGAAACCCGAGTTCTTTGTTCGTCTGGGCTATAGCAATGTGTAACTGGGTGGTTTGTGTCCGACGTTTCAAGACGGAGTAGTTATCTCTTCTTCATGTGTTGAAACGTCCATTGAAGAATGGAAATTCGTCCGTTGAACATGAGATAACCACGCTGTCTCGAAACACCGAGTAAAAATCACCCAGCGACGCGGCGCCACATATCAGAAGAATGACGACCTGAACTGCGCTGTTGCGAAAGCCAAAGACTCACATTGTACAGCCTACTTCTTTAGGTTCACTGGATGAATCTAAAGCGTGTCATCGGGCGACATTGCACACTTCCTTTTTTATATGTATTTTACGTGATGGAGACAGAACCTCCTTCCGAAACGCTGTGCCATTTTTAACAAAAATGAGAAGTTGGAAAAAGTCATACTTGTCACCTGGATAACGTACCATTATCACAACAGTTTTACTCCTGACTCTTTAACACCATGCTGCACTGTTTCGTGGCAGCTCCTGAATTATCGAAAAATAATAGAATTAAGCTCAAAATTATACGCGCCAGAAGGGTGACATGAAGCAAGTTCCATTACCGAAGACCGGAAAATATTGGACGCCACCTGAAAAAGTTTAGTCGTCAAGCGACCTAACAGCCGGGATTTGTGCATCCCTCCTCTGTGTTTTGGATAGGATTGTTACACAATCGTGGGAAGAAATTGCAACACACTGTGTTGTCGACTATGTCACCGCCCGCACTGCATATAATACAGGTTTGCTTAGATTAGTAGTAGCCTAATTTGTAGCCCAGTATTGTGCAAAATAACGTTACGTAGCTTAGAATGAAGTACGGTGCAATTAATTATGGGTCAGTATGTGTAGCAGCGAGCCATCTGGCTAAATCTGAGGCACTGTCACGGTGTGTGCGTTGAGGGACGGAAACGCGGGGAGGTGCGTGGAATAGCCGGTCCTCGATCGGGGTTCGAGCTGCGGACCTCTTCACTGCAAATCATACCTAGCCAATCAGCTACGTAAAACAAGTGAGAGAGTTGTGTGTATAAGAGGCGAATTTTGGCTGCAAGTACTGCTTTGTTATTTGCATATTAATTCATTTTTCAGCATTTTTTTAATTGCGTGCACACCGACAGAGGTGTATGAAGGTAGCATTTTTTTTTTCTTTCAAATGAGGACCCAAGGAGATCTTTGACCTCAGAATTGGAAGTCAGCCGGAGTTCTTTTTGTCGCTTGTTTTTCAGGCGATGGCAGCAGCATTTGGTTTTTTCATTTACTTGCATCCACTCGCTGTCCCAAGTTTATTGCCTGTAAGAAGACCTCCAGGGTCTTCCCTTTTATTCTTTGCATTTTTATACTCCATGGGGAGGTCTGTAGTAACAAAGCACGGTAAGTTTTTTGTTGTGTGGCTTGTTAGGAAGGTAGCCTTAGTTAAACTTACATATTTTTTTAATGTTATCGACTCCTGAATTTATCTTCCATCTCAGAACTGTGTGACTGGAGCCCTGTGTTGGAAAGCCGACGTTTATAGTACAAGTATTGTTACTGTTTAACGATGCTGGCATTTGATACACAGCTAGTTGGTGTCATTTTAACTAAATTTTTCAGCCAAGTAAAACCAGTACATGGATGTAACATTAAAACACAAATTTGCAACATGTTTCAGCAGCGGCAGCCAACCTGAAGCGACCATTCATCTAAAAGCTGTTATGGCAGCAATGCACCATGGGTGTTAATTAAGTAAACCGTCGTAACATATAAATTTCAAAAGAGAAAAACAGGTAAAATGTCTCTGTGATTGCTTTTTTTTTTTTTTCGCGCGATTTTTGTATTTTCCTCTGTCAAGTGGTGGTTGTTCCTATAAAGCCCGCTTTTTGCTTTGTACAAAATTGGTATCTCAGTACTGAGTAATATTACATATACGTGTATAGCTGTAAATTTTTTCTGTAATCAACTTCGTAGAACATGGGGATGTTTTAATTACGAGACGAAACCTGTAGCTGTTTTTAGGTTTTTAATAATAAATAAGTTTCTTTGACGGATGCTTATTTGTATCTGTGTGTACGTAACAGAATATGATGAACCGCATAAAATTAATTCACTAAACATTTTTGTGGAAATCAGCCTTAAAGCGATTGTTGTATTCCTGACGGTTAACATTTTTTTTAACAAGTCTGTGATACCCTGAGTGTATGAGTGTGCTGCACTGTCGGAACTGCAGTGTGTTATTACCCGGTAATCTTGAACTGCTTTTAATCATAGGAATCGGGTTCTGGGAGAATGTAACTGTAAGAAACTACCTGAAACGAAGTTTGGTAAGCTGCTGGAGAGAAATATTTTAATTACAAGTAAACGGTAGCTGTTTACAACAATACATAATTATGTTATGTCAAAAACGGAATGGACAGTTGCACGGGTATTCGACCTGTCGGGTGATTTTTTAGGCCACGACTTCCCAGATAAAGGCCCGGTGTAGTGGTTTGGTGCTGAGGAATTAATGGTTCATACTCGTACAACAGTTGTGTTTTAGTGAGAACTGTGTCATCTGTTCGCCTAACTGAAGCAGTCCTTTGCAGCATGTCGTAACATTTTAAGGCCAAGATTAATGTGAATAATGTTTAAGTGTTCAGACCGTGCCGCGCAGTGAACATTATCCTTGTTAAAAGACAGGTGAGTTGATGCTGTATATGGAAATAATCGCTATTTTTATGAGATCGTTACAAAACACATAAATGCACTCTGTGGGCAAATGTGGAATTTTTTAATGTTAAGCGTGGTGGTTTATGCAGTAACCACTGGCCTTAAGGTTTAATCACCATTCATTATACCACGTATGTCTTTGCGCTGTCCACCTCTTTAGTCCAGAGGCAGGATAACTGAGAAAAATTGGGCGTATCCAGAAGTGAGGTCTTCGTTTTTCTGGGATATGCTTGTGTGGCACTCGGTAACTAGCTTTCAACTTTTCGATACGACGTAGTGGTCTTACCTTGAAGAGTTGAAACTTGAACATCTCCGGCCTTGAATATGAGATCACTACACCTTATCGAAACGTCGAATATCAAATACGCACTGACGTGGCGTCACATCTCTGAAGAGTGCAGATCTCAACTACACAGCTGCGAAGGCGTAGAAACTCACGTGTTTATATTTGTTTGTTGATATTTGTGCATTTAGTCGCTGATGCAAAATATGGAGTATAACGAGGCGCCTCCCCTTGTTATTAACATGTGACAACCGAAATTTTTGTTGCTGGTGGTTTACTGTTAAAAATTCCAAAAAGTATTCACCGTTGATGGAGATGAGGCTGACGTATTCTGAACACCTTTGCTTGCTTGACTAGTACTTTGAGTTTGGCATTTATTGAAGAACTGTGCTTGAGATACCGAAAATTATAACCATGTGTCAGTTTTGGCTAATTTTCTTATTACTTTTCTTTGATTTTTTTCAGGTGAGTAGAGCCTGCAGTTACATATCGTCAGAGAATTACATGCAGGTACCATACATGTGTGGCCTACAGGTGAGATGTTTTCTTCGGTCTGATTTAAGTATCATGTGCTTCGTAGGATACGTTATGAAATTTTAAGTTTCCGGGCTCTTACGGAGGCTGTCGTTCAACTGGCAGTCTTTGGGTTATAGCATCGTGCATGACAATGGGTTCATTCCGACGTTTCCGAAGACCATACTGCCTCCATCTTAAGGGGTTTTCTCACTTCGAACTGTCAGTTTCCATTGTTTCTGATATGTTTCTGATTGTTGAGTATTTGTATTCATTCATTCATTCATTCATTCATTCATTCATTCATTCATTCATTCATTCATTCATTCGTTCAGTAGTCTGTCTTACGACAGATGCATAACCTTTTCCAAGGCGAGTTCCCCACAGGGTGCGATCTAGTGCTTCCTCTTTCAGTTTCTAGAACCTTCTCTTTTTCCTTAGGTCATTCAGTAGCTGCTTACGTCTTATTCCTCGCCTTCCCGTCAGTTCTATCCTTCCCCCTATCTTTCCTTCAATAAAGTATTTTAGAAGACAGTTCGTACGCAAGATGTGACCAATCTAGTTAACTTTCCTTCTTTTTATCCTATGTAGCGTATTCATTTCCTCACTGACTCCGTATTATACTTAATTTTTCACACGATCAGCCCAACTGATCTTCTGCATCCTTCTGCAGCAACATATTTCAAAACTTTCCAGGTGGGCCTACTTCTCACCTACTTTCCGAAACGTCCGCATTTCAGCACCATAGAAGCCTATGCTCCAAGTGTAGGACATACTCCCTTCTTTCTTCAGTTTAATTCCAATTTGTTGGTGAAAAGAGCTTTCTTCCTTTTGAATGCTGCTTTTGCCATGGCAATCCTGGATTTAATTTCACTTGTACATCTTGCAACATTTGTCATCGTGCTACTCAAATAATTGAAATATTCCACATTCTCCCGTTGTTTTTGATCTATCATCTGTATTGGGGTGGTTACCTTGAGCTTCTCATCACCCTAGTTTGTCCACACTCATTTCCATTCCATAGCGTCTTCCAATTTCATTAGCCTATCAGTTACGCCCTGTAGCACCGTATCGCCCTTAGCCAGTACACAAACTGATCGGTATATTTCGCCCTCCCATTTACCGCCTTATTTCGAAGTCTCTAAACTCTCCCAAGAACTTCCTTGGTAACGCATTCGCTGTACGAGCTGAATAGAATCGGTGACAATCGGAATCCCTGTCTAAACTCGTTTTCCAGTCTTCACAGTTCTTTTCTACCCTTGGTCCAGTCTTACTTTAACACAGTGATCCATATACAATTTGCTGACCAATCTTCTGTCGCGCCAGTCGATACCAGTTCCCTTTAGGATCTGCATTAATTTGGTCCGTTTGATAGGGTCAACTGCCTTCTGCCAATCTATGAAGTAAGCACACACAGTTCCACCTCTACAGGGACATAATGACTGCTTGTTGTGAGATCTATACAAAACACATGAATTTTCTGTGTGGGCAGAAAGTATAATTGTTTAAATGTTAAGCGTGGTGGTACGTATAGCAACCACTGGGCTTTAAAGAAGCGCACGTGAAGGCAGTTGAGAGACTACAACCGCACTGTTCCAGAAATACTCGCCGTCGAAATTACAGTAACACAGGAAAACCTAGATTAAGGAATGGCTTACAGAGCCCTTCTTTTGCTCCATATTCAGCTCAGAGGCTCGCTTTATATATAGCAGGAAAGCAGTATGTGTGCAGGTTCTCCAAACCAGCATCTTGTGCAAGAGTGAGCTACACTGAAGTTCGTGCAATTCGCACTTCATTTCGTGTGTATTGAGCAGCACTGGATCCGGTAACTGTTTTACGCTTCCAGATCAGAGACACTTTTAAAACGTTCGGGGATATTTATTTAAGACTAGTCACAACTTTATAGTCGTAAAAATAGCCTGTAATATATAATTACAACGTAGTATATTCTCCAACTATAAGACTGCCCTGTGACGCATTTTGCAGAACAGGCGTCTCATCCACACAAGTCTTGCAAGAACAATTAAGTTTATGTTTTGCGTTCGACAGATCACGGTGTCAACGATTTTGACTGAAATGCTTCCTTCCTGTGTCGTTTCCTCCGGGAAAACTCTGGGATGGTACCGTAAAACATTCCAAGGCTATTGCCGGCGGAGTCTATGGGCAAGGTCGCTGTGAGTTTCCATAAAATATTGGAAGTGGGGTCAGCCCCTAATAAACTATAAACGATTTACAAGAGTAAATTGCCCATAACGGCCAGCATGGAATATTAAGCCGTTATAATTTTTAAAGTTACCTAACCACATTAGACATATATCATTGATTAGGAATAACATTCAATTGAAGTGAAGAAATTATGTAGAGTAAGAAGCACAAGTCAGCATGCAGACGTGAGTACAGTTGTTGACATCTAGCAGAAAGAAGGATATAAGAAGTTGTAATTTCGGTGTTGTGTACGCCAAGAAACCGGCTAGAATGGAGTACACTCACATAACAGCCTGAAAGCGGCATCTCTAGGAATAGCTCACCCAGTGATAAAACACTCGAACTGTCCCTGGTTCGACCAGGAACCCACTGGCCTCGTGGGATTAATTAGGCTTATTTATTTATTTACTTATGCTCATAGAAGGTGGCAGCTTTCTTTGCACGTCAAACCTTTGCCGCTTCCTGACTCTACTTCTCCGCTCTCTTCTTAGGGTCACAATTCCGCCGCCTCTGCCCAAGACCAAATTTCCTGTTTGTTATTTTCTTACTCCAGCCGCCAGGACATTTTATCAAGCGCCGTTAAAAAAACCAAATACTGAAAGTCTGTCTCCAATGCAAGTATACACAAATTTTCCAAAAATCTAGCACCCGCCTCAAAATCCCAGACGCCAGAAGGACGATAAGCAGCAAATTCCACACCTGTGATACACAAATATTGGGCTCCACAATACCAAATTTAGGGGCACCGGCGACCTGGCGCCAGAGATTTGTGCATTCCTGCTGTAAGGTAGAAGGTAGGACTATGTCGTAACCTGAAAATTCTTAGTTTGTAACTTGTGTGATTCTGATATCCGTATTTATGCAAAATACATGTTTCATATTAAAGTTCTAAAATCCTGTGTTTTACACGTGTATTGCACGTGTGACGGGCGATAACTAGCAGTGTTCCTCGTCTCGTTTAACTTACATAAGCATACACTGGATGCGAACACTTACAAAGCACTATTGTGGGAGTAAGCTTGGACGGATGCAGCGTCTCTTGGAGACTTATTTCTGTACTTCGCAGAAGTATGCTGAGCATATTGTGTCTGGGAGCTGAAGAGAGCCCGAACTGAAGTAGGTACACAGTGAAATTCTGTAAGTTTCACTTGCCAGAAGCACTTCTAATCAAACAACAGAATGACTCTATCGAATAGTAAATGCATAGGGCACCGCAGGGTGTACACTGGAGGTCAAGATTTACTTTTTTTTTTTGCGTGGTTTTTCGAAATAATTCTACCCTGTTCAAATCCAGATATAAAACTTCCTAAAATCGCCCAGGATTTTTACGGAGTTTCTCAAAACAACCAGAAAATGGAGATGTATTATCTTAAAAAAGACCACGGTATTTTTCCGCCAGTTTTCATAACCTGTGTACCAAGTCATTAGAGACTACGTAATATAATCAGATGATGTACCTCCGTAAAATAACAATTAACCAGGCAGTCTAGCCTCGGACGAAATCCTGTCTTCAAGCTGTTTACCACGGCAAGTGACTCGTGTATAATTGTGCCAAACTGTTTGTGCTCATGTATTTTAAAAGCGATAACATACATTGGAATATCTCTTGACGTTCTCATTTTCTTCACTCGTGACTTAATTTTCGAAACAGGCGGATTAAGTGGCCGTTTCAAACAGCCGCTTTTCGCCTTAGTACAGAAGTTTTGAAAGATGATTACAGGGATTACAAAAAATAGTTTAGTATGTCCCCTCACATTTCTTATAAAATGAGAAGAAATGGATATTTACTGTGAGTTACGTGCAGAATATTTATATTTTTTTTTGTGGTATTGTAGTCTCATTTGCCAAGATTATTAAGGATTTTACGTAAAGCCGCCTTTAACAAGCCTGGCAGAGCGTTGGCATTTGATGTGGGCCTGAAGGGTAGCCTTTCTCAACCGATCCCCTCCATCGGCCAATACTAGCCGTAACTGTCCATGTCGTTACATCCAACAAAGTGGACACAGACAATCGGCACCAGTAATGTGCGGTTATGAACATTAGAGTCTGCGGTAAGAATATGAAATATCGTGAACAGTGTGTTCTGACTAATGTAAAAAAAATGCCACTGACACATCAAGGAGAGTACAAGTGGTAATATATTCTAAGGTAATCATCAAATTGGAAAATCTAACCGTTCGAAGTGAAATCTTTTTTGAGTATGACGATTACAGTATCTGGGAATGTCAGAACTTGTAATTTGCTTGGTGGGTACCGAATTTTCGACGGAACCTACTGCTTTCATGTCAATGGTAGGCTTTTTTTTTTATTTTCACCTTCACGCGATTAATCGCCCGAAAATACTTAATTACGTTGTGAGAGAAAATACTAAAATAAAATATGAAAATTGATCCTCTCCCCCATACGTGCTACATGTTCCGCCTCTCTTATTCTTCTAAGACGGGGCAGGCCAACATTTTTAAGGGCACTTGACCAATTTGCGGAAAATTTTATGAGGAATTCTTTCGCGGTTGGAAACTTCAGTTTACAAGTTCCATATTTCCGATTTTTCCAGTGACGTCTTAGCACCCCTTATAGGTTGGCGCCCTGCGCAGATGCCGGACTGGCACGCACCTTAACCCGGCCCTGGTATCGTGGCTACGAAATAAATGTCTTCAGCGTCGTGACTTTATAAAGCTTCTTAAATAAGAAGCCTAATTATGTAAGTAATTGAATGCATGGAGATGTCCTTCTAGACAAGGTAATAGGATCTCAGGCCTAGATATTTCGCGCCTTATGTGGAACCCGAAGATCTACTCCTCTATGTAGAAGATCCCGCCACTGCGTACATTTTAAGACAGTTCAATCCATTCCACACCCTCACGCCGAATTTCTTAAGGATCCATCTAAATATTACCGCTTCCCGAATTGTACAGTTCGGGATTCGGCTCTGCTTCTTCGAAGGAGTTTCAAAACATGTCTCCTTTTCTGACCAGTGTAGTTCACGGTGTAAGCGATAGCAAGAGGCATTTCCCCACCAGGTAACCGAGCTGTGCGACAATTGTGTCTTCACAAACCGGCTTTTCTAACAAGTGTTTTCAAGCAGAATACCACAGTATGCACACAAGTTTTCGTAGCAACGGTAAACTATGTTCCTTGCCCACATCCTCCCACCCATTTCCCCAGTATTTTCCCAGCGCGTAGGACCGCAGAGGTGAGTCTCGAACTGTACCTACTATTGGGGGTATCCGACTAAAACCGCGTATGCATTTGTAATCTTCCCCATGCTTGCTACAAACCTTTCTCCCATTCTCCGTTCCTACGTGTACGTGGACAGTCGGTGCATATGTGGCTGCACCGCGAACATGTGAACGTGTAAGCATTCGGAAATGATTTGGACAGGGGCTGCTGTTTCGGCAAATAACAAGCTGTAAGATGGTGTGAGTCACCATCGGATAGTTTGTCTTAATACAGCATTCCACCAACAAATGGCCCTAGTTGTGAATTCCTGGGGAAAACTGTTGCGTCGTTACAAAGCGTAGTGGTCGAAGCGGATGGACAAGAGTCGCCAAATGGAAGGCGACTGTCATGGGCAGAGATTGATCACGTGATTCCTGTGGAAAGAAGGCGTTAAACCGTCACATACTCATGGTCGGTTATCTGCAGCTGGCGGAGAGAACGCACGTGCACACAGCACTGCGTTCAACTGGGGACGGAGCTTCAGCAGTTGCATGGAAACTGCACAGGCGGCTGTCCGTGAGTGGCATCGCAGCGCCACTAAGAGTGGCTTCATTAAGCCATCCGGAAGCTCCCAACGTGGTGGCAGCGGTGTATAACCTAGGAGACGAGTATGTTGAGCTAGCAGTTGCTTAGTACTCATTTTAAAAATAATAAAACTCCTGCAAGCGAGGTGAGTCCAAATCATTTTCGAATGTTTCCCGTAAATGTAACAATCATATTGTCTAAATCTAGCAGTGCTATAAAAGTGATGCGTGCAAGAGGCCTGTTATTGAGGATGTGTTACATCTGGTGCACGCACGTGATGTGCACCCTATTTAAACTAGTTCGATACCTTTTTTTTGTAATTAAAACTAACTAAATGCACAATTATAGTACGTAGTCTAATAATTGTTTTATTCCTCCAACATGTTTCAGCTAATCGCCATCTCCAGGGATTTGTACATCAATTATTATGTAGTTCGATTCCTGTTTCCTTTCGGCCCTATAACTACAAACCGCGCGCGTGGTCCTTTAGACCTGCACTGGCAGGCTGTCAGAGATGTAGTTACGACAACAGAAGGTCACATGAACGGCACGGCAGCGTGACACATTTGGTGTGAAGTACATTTAAAACATATGCTTCTGGACACTAAACATAATGGTTAGTTAGAGATAGGTTATGAGTACGTTGCCTTAGGCGACAGCTGTTAACTACTAGCCACAGCTTGTTTCAGAACTTGCTTTCATAGCTGTGCCTTTCACCTAGATCTATAAGAATGTAGTTGTTCTTATGCTTATTCAAGAAATGCGTAGGGAATACGTAAGGGCATGGAGGTATTGTTCCACAGATTCTTAAACTCGCCACTATTTGGTGATGAGTGGGCAGCTTCTCACTGGCT
Source organism: Coptotermes formosanus (assembly GCA_013340265.1). Taxonomy (NCBI): domain Eukaryota; kingdom Metazoa; phylum Arthropoda; class Insecta; order Blattodea; family Rhinotermitidae; genus Coptotermes; species Coptotermes formosanus. Next base: position 291,604 of record BLKM01004955.1, read on the forward strand.
AATTTTAACCCGTGGGAACAGACCGTAACGTCCATTGTAAGGAGGCGTCTTAGACCCTAAGGGCAGTGTTGAAAACGGAAAACATTTTGCCACCCTTGGGAATCGAACTCCTATTTTTCCATCGTTGAGCACATAGCGAGTCACGATACCAACTGAGCTGTCCAGATCCTACTCGAATATACAGGGAGTTCAACTAGAAACGGAACCCAGACGCACGGCAAGCTTAACGGCCGTACATTTCCATATGTTACGCATATCCGCAGCTTTACAGAATAACGTATAAAGGTATTAATAATCTGTTCACCACTTGACAAGCATGTACGAGAGCTGAAGGTTGTCATTTACAACACCCACTCTAACATGTGCTAGGTTATGTTATGTATTATACACATTATAATGTAAGACCGTTGCTGGCCGTGCGCCTGGATGCGATTTTCAATTGAACCCCCTGTAACTGTCTGAAATAACATGAGAGGTTACAGAAAAACCTTTTACAATAACGATGTATTACGCAGATTCTTTGATATGAAAGGGGTTTTGTGAACGCGGTAATGAACCTTCGGTATTTATAATAGGCGGGGATGTTCTTGAGTGACTGAACTGTAACCTTCTCACGAATAAATTCTAAAACGTTTTGACGATGGTGATGCAGGCTAGCTCTGTCTGAGCGACCCCACAGATTAGATGTTCCTCTCTTCTCCCCATCCCTACACATGAGGACGGAAGCAGAGCCAGCTTCCGAAACGTTTAGAATTTCAGTTTTAATTTTTTAATATTTTACTCATCGGACGATGGATAAGGTCCATAAACCCATCACCTCACTTCTCACCAATGTTCCTGCTGCGTGGACTGAGTTTTGTCTGTGATCAATGAGAAAGCAATCACTCAAAGAATGAATAACAAGTGGAACGCGGGCATGTGTAGATGTCAGATAAGCGATGGCGGAACGTTTTATCATGCAAAGAACGTAAAAAATGAAACCTGTGATTAATGTGATTTTAATGAACTAAGCGTTTTAAATTAAGAGCAGTTGATCTTTTCATATGAATAATGAAGGTTCTTAATTTGTCTTAGTGGCTCATGTATGGGGATGCGTGCAGGGTTTTGGTGGGGAAATCTAAAGCAAAGAGACCGCTTGGGAGATGTACAGTACATGAGATGATAGTATTAAAATGGGTCTTAAAGAAACATAATGGGAGGGAGTGGACTGAATTCATCCGTCTCAGAACAGGCAGATGGTACTGAACTTCCGGCTTCCCTGAAATACAGCGAATTTCTTGAGCAGTTGAAGACGTGCAAGCTTCCAAAGTAGGACTGTGCTCCTTAAAGTTAGTTAACTAATCTTCGTTATGAAAGCAATCTAATACGAAGTAAAAAAGTGACGTATTTTATTTTCCGCTTGCCTAATGGTAAGTTTGTCATTCTTTCGGTTAGTGGCGTTTTGAAAAACATTTCTACAAATTACAACATTGTTATCGTAATTTTATGCCATTTGTTGTGAGTGTATATGTATTTGCTTCTACAGAACTGTGGAATACGTCGTGTCACCCCAAATACAAAAATATGGAAGAGTGTATTTTGCGGGGAAAATTCACATATCTACCCGCAGTAGTAGTACAAGTACTGGTGGTGATAGTAGTGGGGTGGTGGTGGTGGTGGTAGTCGTTGTAGTAGTAGTTGTAGTTGATGTATTATTATTGTGGATGCAGTAATATTATAGAATGACAAATAGCCTCTAAGAAATGGAGAAAAATCCCCCCCCCCCCCGCTTATCATTCTAAAGACTAACAAAAGTGGAAGTACTTTTCTATCGGCAGTGCTTTTTGGAAGGTTCGCATGCTTCGCACGCTTGTCGTTCTGGAAATAGCAACATGTAAACACGATGAATTTGGATCATTTGTGGAATGATACAGACAGGAGAGAACCAACGTAAGACTAAACTGACCTGAATTATAGTCAAATATTTAGCTCGTTCCACGCAGTAAACGTTTCCATCGTGGTTACAGAACCAGTCATTTGTCAATAATAGCATTTTTCTGAGATCCGTACAGAACACATAAATGCACTGTCTGGACACAACGCAGATTTTCTTAATGTTAATGTTCATGTTTGTGTTAAGTGTCAACAGTAAGTACCTTGTTATGTGAGCAAATTTCATAAACGGTCTGATGTTTGATAAATTTATGGTCTGTCACGGGCTTGCTTTCCCTCACTTCTTTGAATAACTGCGGGAATTCGCAAATGTCGTCAGGATGTCTGGCCCAGTGCCCCGTGTCTGAGCCTGCAGAATAATAAGCATCTGTGGTAGCCATGCTCAGACCGGTCGTCCTTCAGTTCGAAACGCCATTTTTATAGCGCTGCTACAGTAATTATATGACGTGTCGCTGAATAATGAACAGCGCAGCGGCAGCACGCCTCAGTCTGCCGGCCCTTGCGGCGGCGCCATATGCGTCGTGCGTAGCGCCACAAATATACATGCTAACTGTTTTACAAAACGCACATACAGTTTCTGGCAGTTCTGTCTGTGTGCTGGAAAAACAACCTCCACGTCAGTTTCTAGATCTGTAGTGCAGAATGTCTTCAACATGTCCGGCCTTCTCAGGACAGATTACTGAGAATTTGCTAGGACGACAGCTTACTCTGTTGGAGCCGAATTGTATTGTAAAAGCCAATAGTTGCTCAGCTGGCCAGGAATTTCCCCTACCGAAGGTTCAGTGTTTTGTACACAAGAGTCTCGATTCTAACCACATGTCTGGTCCACACCATCATAAGCAAAGCCACTTGTTATCATCTTGTCACCTACTCCTGCGCCTCCCCAGGGGCTGAGAATATCTGTGAATAATAATAATAATAATAATAATAATATTATTATTATTATAACTATAAAGGTAAAGTTTTCCTTGTCCACGCACTGAATACATATGATTTCAGTAGGGGTGTAGCCCCCCTCACTAACTTCGGGGTTAGATGGAGGTGAGTGGTCAATATCACGCTGTTGCCGCGTTACCTCCTGGAAGGAACCCCACTACGCATTGAATAGGAGGCTGGCTGGGCCCCACAGCTGGAGTGGACTTTTGGAAAAGTGAAAAGTCTCTTGCCTCTGCCGGGATACGAATTCCGGACTGTCGAGGCCGTAGCCAAGTCTATATACCGACTACTCAATCTCGACCACAATAATAATAATAATAATAATAATAATAATAATAATAATTCATTCTGTAGTCTGTCCTACGACAGGACTGTAGCCTCTTCCAAAGCGAGTTCTCCACAGGGTGCAATCTAGTGCGTTCTCTTTGAGTATCTTCTTTTTTCACTAAAGTCATCCAGTAGCTGCTTGCGCCTTCTTCCTCGTGTTCCAGTCACTTCTATCCGTACCTCTAACGTTCCTTCAATGACATACTTTAGAAGGTAGTTCCTACGCAATATGTGACCAATCCAGTTAGTCTTCCTTCATTTTATTGTTTGTAGGATATTCCTGTCCTTGACTCTATGTAATACTTCTTCATTTCTCACACGATCGGTCCAACTGATCTCCATTCTTCTCCAGCACCACATTTCAAAACTTGCCAGGCATTTCTGATCGACTTTCGGAAGTGTCCACGTTTCAGCACCATACAAAGCTATGCTCCAAACGTAGCACTTTACTAGTTTCTTCCTTAAATTAAAGTCCAATTTGCTGATGAAGAGAGTCTTCTTCTAGTTGGATGCTGCTTTTGCCATGGCAATCCTCAGCTTAATTTCACGTGTACATCTTGCATCATGTGTTACCATGCTATCCAAAGTAATTGAAATATTCCACATTCTGCAATTGTTTTTTATCTACCCTAATTTTAATTGGGGATGGTTGCCTTGAGATCCTCATTTCCTTAGTTTTTTCCACATTCGCTTCCATTCCATGGCATCTTCCAATTTCAGTTATTCTACCACTTTTTTTTTTTCCTTAGCCAATAGTACCAGGTCATCTGCATATTTCACGGTGCGAATTACTTGTCCTCCTCTTGTGAAGTCTCAAAACTCTTCAAGAGCTTCCTTGATAAGGTACTCGCTCTGTACATTGAACAGAATCGGTGACAAACAGCAACTTCGTCTAATTCCTCTTCCAGTCTTCACACGTCTTGTCTCCCCTTAGTCCAGTCGTACTTTAACACTGTGATCCATTTACAATTTGTTGATCAGTCTTCTTTCGCGCCAGTCTATCCCAGTTCCCTTTAGGATCTGCATTAATTTGGTCCAGTTGACACGGTCAAATGCCTTTTGCCAGTCTATGAAGCAAGCACACAATTCCTCATCCATGTCCAAGGTTCGTTCTGATGTTATTCTCAGCATCCCAATTGCATCCCTAGTTCCTTTTCCTCCTCTAAATCCAAACTGATCTTCGCCAAGTACATCCCCAATTTTCCTTTCATTCCTTCCTGTAAGTATCCTCGCCACTATCTTTGCTGCACGTGCGATGAGGCTGACTGTTCGATGGTCACTGCGTTTTGTAGCTTTGGGCTTCTTCTTTAAGGCAATCATTGTAACTTCAATGAAATCTCAGGGCCACTCTCCATTTATATATTTGCTGTTTATCAGCTGTATCATTAGCTTGAGACCATTTCCTCCCAACAATTTGAGTACGTTCGCAGGTGACTAATGGCTTTTGATTTCGTGAAAAGCTTAAGAAGGAATCTAGAACTGTGATTGTGTGGGACATTAATTAAGGTACAATTGTTGCGCGAGTGTCTGTAAATTCTCAAATTTTCTGTGAAATTTCTTCACAATAATTGCAATGGGATGATATTCGGTTGTTTTTGATGACGTATACGACATACAATTAAGGAAACATTCTTGGATCACTTAGTATGAATTATCCCTCTAATGTCCACAGTTTAAATTGAGAATAAAGTAAATATATTATTTGTTAACACAAAAAGCGTAAAGCTTCGTTAGCGGTGTTAATTATTACAACAAATTAGTACAGTTTAACTTACATAAATGACACTATGAATTCTGTCTAACACGACCTATATTTATTATTATTTTTATCAAACACTACAGGTTTCGATCAAGACGATCATCGTCAGGTGTTTGTTTATACAAAAAACAAACACCTGATGATGATCGGCTTGATCGAAACATGTAGTGTTTGAAAAAATAATAATGAACATAGGTTGTATTAGACTGAGTACCTAGTGTTATTTATGTAAGTCTATATATACAAGGGGATGGGTAGCGTCGGATTAATTCAGTTTAAGCTATTGACTTGACTACATTCTGCACCACCGAGAAATCTGGTTTCGCTTGCTGGCAGGGTGGGGGTTTCACTCTTCCTCGTAAGGCCAACACCGCCTGCGAGGGCAACCCATCCTCCAGTGTTAAGGCCGCAGGGAATCCTTTCGTCTGTGGTAGCGCAGCCGGAACTTGTAGCTAACCATTAAAGTTTATCCAGTGCCAAAGTTAAGAAATCGGGGAACTATTCGTTGACCGCGACCTACATCTTTTTGGCTTGGTGTTTAAATAAACAAAGGGACAGAGTTGCCTTATTGTGTTTCTGTTGCCATTTGTCGCAACTAATTTACTATAATGAAACAAATAGGGATCTGGAAGGTTCATCACAGTGTCCGTGAGTGAAGGAAAGTTGAGAAGTGGCATTTCGTTTTGAGTTGCTGGTTTGTCTTTCATTCTTAGTTCATTCATCGCAGCTTCTTAAAACGGCATAGCTTATATAGCATCAAATGAGTCATTGTGAATTATGAATTGGATGAATTTGAGAGGAAGTTGTGGTGGCTTCTTTTAAGTTAATACCCCATCATATGTCCGGAGATTGTGATATAATTTAGATTATTTGACCTTCAGCCCAAGAATTTAACTCTGGATTCCCCAGATGTAAAGCATGAGTGCCAATCACTGGACCGAGACTTGGGGTCCTTTTATTTCGTAACAGTTTCCTTTTAAAGGGTCAGTGTCCCTTTGGTACGCCTGTTGCGCGGAATGTTCTTGCATGTGGGTTAAGGCATCGCACGCCATCGGTTGAGGAAGTGGAGGAAGACGGGGTGGACTCCAGGAAGCGCCTTATCTTGCTGATATGATAACAAAGTGGCGCATCCGTAAGTGCTCAGCAGAGGCTGTCAGCGTCGCCACTTGCCGATGTCTGCGGAAATAATGACAAGCGAGGAATGGTGTGGATTTTTCTGCGAAGAATTTAATGAAACTTGCAGCTTCTCGATAAGGAGGTTGCAAGTTGAGCGGCCGGCATTCAAATCTCGATACGTGCTACGCCATAACATCATGAAACGCCTCCTTAGCTAGTCTGCGATCCCGTGGAAATATGCGGCTCTTTGCTCCATGGTAAACAGTCTGGATCCTCATACCGCAGACTGCATTTCAAGCCTTACCTGAGGTTGGGTCCTGAGCCGTACGTCGCTCCTCCTGTGCACCTTCGTGGTGAGGGCCACAGGAACAGGAGCGATTTACATTGAATATTAAGCAGCAAGTGTAGAGCTACAGGCATGAAGCGATTTATTTTCTGCCGGTTTTAATTAGCGGTTTACTCCATCACCCAAACCCTATGCACCGTAAGCTTATCTTCTGACCGGCACTCGTCATTAAATTTCACTTTAGAAAGTAGGATAACTTGCGTCCGACTGCAGCTTAAATACCAGGAAATGAAATTTGTCACTTATTTGCCTTATAGAGAACTTAAAATCGCTATATTTAAGAATAAATTAAAATTTTAATTCCGTATTATAAACCAAAAAATTCTAGGCCGTTCTGTAAACTGCGTAATTATAATGAAGTAATATTTGCTCTAATTACTGATTGATCTAGAATATTGTCTAAGCAATTAATGGGTATTTATATTTCAGCACTTTCTCATGAAACTTGTCTATAAAGCTAGACACTTTAATAAAATTCATATTTGCGCATTCTAGCTTCCTGAGAAGCATATAGATATCAGTGTCATACTTAAGACCTTTTGTTCTATGTGTGCTAATGCCCAAGATTTCCAACCAAATTCTTCCTCCTTCCTGTCTCTACAAGTGCTAGCTCATCTCCGCCTTATTTATTTACCAATCAATTATGTGACGGTAACTTTTACATCTTTTCCTTGCATAAATTGTCTTAGTTCTGTTTCTTTTTCGCTTTGTTTCAAATATTGCTCTTGTCGTTATTTTTTCAGTGTTTGTTCATAGCACAGTGGAAGAGGAATCTTTTCCAACCCATAGAAAAACAGGCCGGAATTATATTTAGTCTGATAAGATAATTGCGAACATGTCTTCTGTAGTTTTCTAATTCCACTTTTATTAATTACTGTGCTATTCTTCGGTAGCATTACGTTTTGAAGACTGGCCTTTAAATTATTAGCAATTAGTAAATTATTAATGATTATTGTTAAATTAAAACACTGCCTCATGATACAACCAACGTTACAGTCGAGAGTGTATCAAGCCCATTTATGAGAACAGAAGTTTCTTGTGACACATGATCGTTTTCTGAAGTGGACATGCACCACTCCAGCTCTGAAAAAGCCGGGTACCCGAAAGGCTTGTCGGAATAGTGTGTCTGATTTGAAATCTGAAATCACACTACACCTGTCTGTTGGTACAGCCGTGATACTTGCTGTTACAGGTACGTGGCCGCTCTGCGCCATGTTTATTATAAAACCCAGTCATTATCGTCCCTGTTCTTGAAATAATAAACTGTAATTACAGTGTAAAGCGAGAGATGTTGATCATAACTTTATTTGTCAGAGGTACGGCATGACCAGAAAGCCGAATGTATTCTGATTTGCGGTAAATTTTGTTACCACCAACAGGCCTATATTTTATTCTGTGAATTTTAAATATCATTTCTAAATATCTCCATCTATTAGTCCAAAGTCTGAATGAAGTTGTGAGAAATAATAGACATGACTATTGTCGTTTGCTTATTTCATTTAGGCCCGCATTTAAAATATGGTTATAGATCAGCCCAACCCACATTCGTGACAGACCTTATTTCGGTTGAATAAGTTTACTTTCAACTTTGTCTCACGCCAGTTTTAAGGTTCGAAATAGAAATAGGAACACGCGGATTTTGAAGATTATGTAAGGCCGAGCTGGACCAATTTCTCTATCTTTTTTGTTGCCTTTGCTTTTCGTATGTCACCTTACTTCTTCCAAGATAATTTCGGGACAGCAGTTTCAAATGGGAAACGTCTAATTCCTGATCATCAAGTTCCTTACAATCGTTGACAAATAACACTACCATTCAGGGTGGCCATTTTATAAAGCGTCGTTTGATTTGTCGATATTCACCACAAGACTGGACGGGTATGAAAGCCCGAAAGAAAGTCTCAACTTTGAAGCAAGCAACCCACCAATAAGGACAAATTTTCTGGCACACTGCACCATATTGGCTGAGTAACTCTTTTCTAGTCGACATGGCATAACATCCCAGACTTGAATCATCGTCAACACCGCTGTGAGGACGTAAAGAATAGAAATAATTTTAAAAGTTCTCTTTTTTGGAGTTCGTCAACCTTGCGTCACACTGCGATAAATGGTGCAGTGGTGTGGAACCGCCTGACCAGCAGACGCCCCCAGTTGCTTCCTGTGCATTACTGTTTTGTGATATGTATCATCACACGAGCTGGGGAGGGGAGACACAGGGAACAGATAGCACTAATGCATCCTCCTGGCTTATATAATAAACGTGCCTGTCATGACAACAGAAGACAGGCTGGGCCTACTCGCGACGTCAAACATTCCTGACGGCAAATGATTCGTCTAGTGCCAGTGCTGTTCATTAATCCGTTCTCAAGGCTTGACTCCCTGAAAGTCGATTCCTTTTATGTTTTATTGCGTGTTTTGTTCCATTCGCCGAATATCAACCAGTGATTTGCCTAACGTTGCTGGCCTAGGACGCTAATTATCGTTACTTTCCTTTACTGATCAAAAATATTCCTTGAAATTAAATAAGAAATATCTTCATTCATAGTCCTCAGTTTTCCTTTCATTTATTTATCTCACTCCTTTCTCCACTAAAATGATAAATGTTTTTCGCGTGGCGCAGTTTCGGACAGTGTTTTTACGTTCAAAGCATTTTTTTCCCCCCAGTGGCGCAACAGCCCGTAGTGGGCCAGGTCCTCCTCATTGTCGAGGCTTCACGATCACACTCTGACACACCACCCTCGGTAGGTCCCCTCTGGACGAGTGATCAGCCTGACGCAGAGACCTCTACCTGATAACGCACACCACTCACAAGAAGCAGGCATCCGTGCCCTCGGCGGGATTCATACCCACAATACCAGCAAACGAGCGGCCGCAGACGCACGCCTTAGACCGTGCGACCACTGGGATCTGCATTTTCAAATTATAATGCACCAAATTACATGAATTATATCTTTGTTGTGTCATATAGTCACAAATACATATCACTAGATTATGTCATTTTAATTACTGTAATTATCTTAGTGTGTGTTTACACCAAATGTGCACAAATAGGTTAGGATATTGAACCAGTGTTTCGTGTCGCTGCAGACACTTTATGACGTACTAAAATCGCTAGAACGCGTTAGTTAATAAATTGGCTGTGCTGTTTGAAGGCTGTTTTTGTGTGTTTATTGTAGTACGTGCTCCTGACATTGGGCTTACCGTATGAACTGGGCGTGTAACATTACACGAGGGCCAGCGAGAAAATAATCTAACATTACGTATAATGTAACTAATGTACCTACGCTGATATGATTGTATCGTTGGAGTTTGGCGCCAACCGATTAACATCTGTTTCCCGCGCTGAAGCCAAATCTTGGCGACCACAAATGTAACAATGATGGCGAGGTGGACACAGCTGTTACGTGATGGTTGATAACACAAGACACGGACTTGTATCAACAGGGAATGGGGAAGTTCGTCCAACGGTGTAATAAATGTTTCGGTTTTGGCGGTAACTATATAGAAAGAGTGAGATAACAGTGCAAGTAAATACGAACTGTCATAAGAGCTGAAAATAAACGACACCAGCATGTATACCGTCCACTTGTTTTCTGCCGGACCCTTCTACGTGTACAGTAAAAAATTACGTGGAAGTAGTTTTCTGTTTTTACATACTTAAATTGAGATTCCATTTTTTTTTGTACCATGGTTTCCAGTGTAAGTCAAATTTTTCCAAATGACCTCATACTGCATTTGACACTTCTCCCATATGTTCGGTGGGTTCCAGTATAACTCTTCGCCCTGAGATCAGTTACACTGATTCTTAATTAATTTCATCAATGTCACCTACCTTAAATAAGCACCTTGCACTTCATTTGACGTTCATTGACTAGTGCGCCTTCAATTTCGTTGTTTTCTATAGTTCCTCCATACAAACACAGGGTAATATTTTAACCTAGGCTGTTTTCAGTTCTTACCCGTTTCTTTTCTCATTTCTTACCTGCTTTCCTTATTTAATTGTACACATTCGACATCTTGTGTAATTGCCTTTAGGTAAACTGTGTAGACGCCACTGTCGTCAAATGGACTGTGACCCAAGTAACCTAAAGTCGAGAAAATCATGGAGCGCCTGCTATTTGTAGCCAGCAACCTGCCTCATGCGCAAGTCAGAGAAGTTGCGGCTATTCCAGCGTCTGTGTTTGCGTGCCAGTCGGCCGGTACGATAGGAAGTCCTCGCCGTTTCTTCACCCATTATTAACGTAAGAGAAATGCGTAATGGGCGTGGGAAGTGCTGTGTATTTCTTCCGATTTCTTTCGGTACTTGTGAACTGAGTGGAATATTTGAAGCACAAACGTGTTATTTTGTGTGAAGGATTTATTTTATACTTTTCAGTACAAAATAGGATTACCGTATATTTATATAAATATTTTTCACATTCGCAATCTCATTGGAGATGAAAGGAAGGATTGCAATGGTAGAATGACAGTATTAGTGTTAGAGGGGCGTGGATTCGTGCAACGAACAAACCACAACTCAGTAAATAAATAAACAAATAACTGAACAAATAACATCCCTAACACCTTGTAATTGCAAAGCCATCACTCTGGTAACACTGACGGACTCTAGCATTATAGAAATTGAACGCTGTTAATGTGCAGGCAGGCTACAGCGGACGACCTTTCATTGAAGTATTTCTGTTTTGTACTACGCCTTTAACTATTCAAAAAGAAAGACTGTATGGCAATTTAGAACCGTTCTGGGTGTCCCGGATTTAAATATGTATTATCCTTTTTATGTGGGTATATACACAGTTTTGTGTATTTGAGATAATATGAGTTTGTCTTGCCAAATTACCGGTATATTGTCGCGCAGTGGGTAAATTTCATAGACTTTTTGGTGAATCAGATGACACTGGGGCATGTTTCGGTTTCTTCTACCAAATGTCTTCCCAGAAATGATCCGTGGCTCTGCCTATCCTGATAAATGTAGTTCTGCTGTAAGGCGATAATTGCGTTCATGTGAGACAAACAGCGTTCATCTATTCATCAACCGCGTTATAGCCAATTCTCACCAACGAAACACTCGTAGTATTAGAACTGACTACACAGTATGTGCGACAGGCCAACCAAACAGCACGGCCCTAAATTTGGTCCTGAATTGTGACTGGCACTTGGTTTGAAGTATCGAGTTGACTTAAGAAATATTTCTTACATGTAACGCACGGCATCTGCCTCTTCAAAGAAATACCAGCGCACATAAAATTTGGCCGCAGAAAAAATATAAAAAGCAGAGGCTCCTTTGGTGTTACAGTATGCTACACGCCTTTGCTCTTCCACGTCTGTTTGTGTCGTTACTTCGCTTTTTATAGTACACTTGTCATGCACTTATTCTGACAGTCAAAAAGTGTGAACCATCAAGTTTACTGTCTTCTCAGCGATAAATTCTTTTTCCTAACCGTAGGTGATGGGTGTATTTGGTGTTGTCAGATTGGGTTAATGTCTTCCTTTGGGCATATAAGAAGTGTTTATGTAACCGTGTCAGTATAATCACCGCGGGAGGGTGTAATTAATGTCCAGACATAGCACAGGGCATTTAGTCGGGCCCCCCTTTATGTTGCCACTACAGCATGGGTTAGAATATTTTTTTTCATGTCTATCTTTGCGCAAAGAACACAATTAAGCTCCAAGATGCAGCGAGCTGCTGAAAATAACAAATCTTTAAATTTCATTTTAATTTGTGCAGCCTGAATTTTATCTTAACATTCATATCCTATTTCTCAGAAAACGCGTTGTGCCTGTATTACAAAGACCAAAGTGTTTAGTCTATTTAGGGAAACGCTTGTTTTTTTTTATTATAACAACCATACAAAGCCTGTCAATGTAGTCACAAAATGTTGTTTTCTTAATGTTAGCCTTGCGCTCCCTGTAGCCCAGTAATTGTTTCGTAGTCCTTATCTCTTCTATCTACTCACAGTAGGTGTCGAGGTTGTTTATTTTTCACTTGATCACACTCAGACACACCACAGTCGGTAGGACCCTTCTGGACGAGGGATCGGCCCGTCGCAGAGACCTCTACCTGACAACACAAACACTCACAAGAGACAAACATCCATGCCCCCGGTGGGATTCGAACCCACGATCGCAGCAAGCGCTAGGCAGCAGACCGACGCCTTAGACCCCGCTGCCACTGGAATCGGCCTAGCCCAATAATCACTGTGCTTTAAAGAGTGTGGTCGTGATTATATGTATCACATCACAATCACCACATTCCGTGGAGAAACTTCCTCTCCTGATGCTCGGTCTAAAGACTAGCTATTCTGATTATTCTTCATCACTTCTCAAACATTAGTCCTAATGAAATTTAGAATTACTCTTACAAAATGTGGGACTTGCAGACATTTGGTGAAACCCCTTGGAGTCCTCATATCTAGAGTCTGTGTGTACACAGTGCAGTTCAACATGGAAACGTGCAGTCATAATCCGAATGGGATTTGAGTCCGTGATCCCAATAACGAAGCAGTGTGTGATGGTATGAATGTTAAGTCGCGAAGTTAACCGGCTGTACATAGCTCGTGGTTTCATCTTATTCTGACTTTAAATCACTGACATAAGTTAACAGAGGGCACAGCTGTTTTATCAACTTTAGTGCCAATCAGCACCCCCATTATCTAGCGAAAGCGTCGTTAAATAAACTGTAAGACGTTCAGATTTGTGAACATACATTAGTTTATTGTGGTAGATTTCAAACATTTCAAACAAACAGGAACGTCTTACCTTTGACAATAATATTTATATGTCTGACGAGATTATTCTTTCTGTGCCTAGCGACACGATAGCAGAAAAACTCACACAGCAATAGTAACAGTAGGATAGCAGTATTGTTTGTAAACCAGTCCTTCCTTGTTTGCCGTCGATGATATTGAAACATTTCTTAAAGGAGCCGGTAATTCCTGTGGGTCACTTGCATCCGCTGTAGGGTAACGCTACCATACTCCCTGTGAAATGCACCACACAAAGAAAGAATTAGGGACCTTAATTATAATATAAGTCTTCGTTCGAAAGTAGGCTCCACGCCAAGAGCTGGTAGATAAATGTGCCTCTAATTATTAGATACTTTTCACAATTAATCGAGCCTTTCATCTGTTCCTTGAAAACGGTAATTTTTGTGTATTTCGTGTTTCAAAATATGGGGTTTTGTATTAACAAAATTATATTGTGTGTTTTAAAATTCTGATCATTCTCGATTGCTTTGTTGGCGATAACATTCAACACGACCTGTTATTATGGATAACTTCATAATGAAGTCTGAGGCAGCGTATTACGTAACATCACGGGTGCAGAAACTGTTACTTTTTTGTATCGGGTAGGCTGCAGAATCCAACACCTTTATGCGCCCTGGGGACTGATCAATTAACACGTGAACCATATGATCTGGCAAGGCGGCTGAAGTAGGAATGCTTTAGTCTTGCATTCGAGATGAAACCGGTTCGAGTCTCGACCAGGACACAGACTTCCCGACCGTAAACTTGCATATACGAAGCCGATAAAGAAACTGATATTTCATAAACCATTCTTCTACACACATGAAAATCGGCCTAACAAAATAAAGTGCTGGTATAGCATGGATACACGTCATATGTGGCAACGCTGATAGGAGGAGAATCCCGATCAGACAAGACACACTGGTCTCAGACCTAGTGCACCGTGAAGGAAACCTGACGACAGCTGTAATAAAATTAAGAGTAAGGGAAGTTCCAGTCAATCAAATAAGGTTCCTTAAAAGCCTTAAAAAGACCTTCGAAATTTTATGAACGTTATATAATTTTAACTAGTTTATTATGTAACGTACTAAATACAACACTCTAACCGCAGGACGAAACAAGAAATAATAATGATCTATATAAGTAAACTGTTAAAGGTATGAGATCTCGCTACCGTATTGGAAATGAAGTGACGTGATATAAGGATTTTCCTTGATGTAGTCTTGTAGTGGTCTGGCTTGATAATTGCTTTGGTATAAACGCCGAAACATATAGCGATGTATTGCAGAAAAGGGAATTTGCGTCTCATTAAACAAATTGTTTCAACTAAATATTCGTTTGAGAACGGCAGAATTATTTCGCTCATTGACGCAGTAGGCCTGGGATGTTACAGACTTTTAGTACAGACGTATAACACACGAACTGTTATTTTTAGAGAGCCGGAGGAAGCAGTTGCTATAATGATTAGGCTACGTGCTGGCCGACTGGTGATTCACGTTTATATTTCCGGCAGGGTCAAGAGTTACTTCTCTTCTCCGAAGCTTTTGGACCCGTTCTGGGGGGTACCCAACCTCGTATTTGGTGCTTACCGGTTGTCTTTCTCCAGGGGTTAAGAGGCCGTAGGTGCGTGTAGCTGACAACTCAGCTCCATCTACGAGGAGTCGCACCTTCGTTCCCCACTTATCTTCATGGTGTGATGCTTTATTAACTTTAAAGTTACCTTTAAGTTTGTTCTTACACGGTTACTTTTCGTGAGAAAGCAATTTTGTACATGACTGAGTGGAATCATTCCGGCCACGAAATAGGCAAATCTTAGTGATTTGCCTATAGTGAAAACGAAATCCTTTTAAATTTGTATTTCTTTTGCAGTTGAGAATATACTTGTAGATTGCGTATGGTCTGTAATTGGGTAATTCAATTTCACAGAACCTACTACCTGGGTATGATATTTTAGCAATGTGATTTTCCTTGTGGCTCAACAACCGACATGGGGCCTAGACCTCCTCATTGTTGATGTTTCAAGATCACATAGAATTACGCACGCACACACACACACACACCGTACGACTCCTCTGGACGAGTGATCAGCCTGTCGCAGAGCCCGCTACCTACACAACACACAACAAACAAGAGACAAACATCCATGCCTTTAGGATTCTTAACCGCCTTCCCAGCAATCAAGCTGCTGCAGACCGACGCCTTAGACTGCATGGCCACTGGGATCGGTACGTGAGTTAAATGACATAGTTTCCATCCCAGACTACTTTAAATTCAAGAGACATTAAGTATCAGCCTATTGTGCTTATCCGTAGTAGGTATTTTTGTTTGGAAATATGCTGAATGATATTTGGAAGCTTTCAGGTTGTCATTAAATAAAATTCTTAGGCACAGTGATTAGCCTTGTGATCAGGCACGAACTCGTATATGATAAAGTAGAGAAGATGCAATCATCTACACCTTCCACACGGCCGTGATCTTTCAAGCTGAAGATCTGTACGGAGAATATAGAAGTGCTGTGTGCGTGCATGCGTGAGGGGCTACGTGTTGGACAGACTGCCTGTGTAATAACGAGGATGAAAGGAGGTAGAGGCGTGAGAACAAATATTAAAGGAGGGAAGGGGTCACTAGAAAGCATTCTTGAGGTGACCCTTTCAAGATGTGTGTTTTATGTTACATGTGAGATTAGGAACCTGTGATCAGAATTTCGAATATTTACATTACTGTGCAAATTGTCGTGTTCTGTATGAAAGACGGTAGTGTTCTGTAACAACTGACGTTGTCTTGTTCATGGAGAAGGAGGAGGGCTAATGTGTAAACTTGGGTTTTATTTACATACACTTCCGAAATGGGCTATAGGCTTAAGTGTTGTCGGTAGTTTAAGTTCTGTGTTCTTGGCTGCCTATCTGTAAGTCGTGTCCTGCCTATATACCTTTATCATCAATAACGTGGAGCTTTCTGGTCTGTAGTTTATGGCTTTTAATTATGGCAGTATGACAGCCACAGATACTGATAGCCTTGTTTCTAACCTCTTCACCGAAGTGTTTTGAAATAGTTTACCCTTTCGGTATTTAACCACTCAGAGCACAGTGGCAAATGTATGTACCAGCTGTTGTAACATTAGGAAATTCTGAATTACGACTGCAGACTGTGTTTGTGTGTTACATATAATTCTCACAATAAATACCAAATATTTTCCTGAAGAACATTCCCTGGTTGATCTTCGTAATTGGGACGTTCCCTGTTCTCTGTGAGGTGGGAACTAAATTTTATGAGTTATGTAATGTTGCCAACATTGCCGCATATTAGCGAACATATGTGGCTTATGTTTTCTTCATAATCTTAAATTTTTATCCTATTTCATATTTCGCTTTTTCTTAAGACATCCTACCAAGAAACAATGGTTGACGCACCAGTAGCGGTACGCGTACCACAGTTTTATGAACAGTGTTCTAGTAGCATCATGATTCGGTACTTAGTGCTTACGGAAGCTATATTTCTACAGTGCGTTTCTGAGAATTGCAGCTGTCATCGGATGTCCTGGCGGATGCAGGCTTTCTGTGCGGCAAGGCAGCAGTGCTTGGTGCGGCGATAGAGAGGAAAACCCAGTATTATATCTGAACCTCAGGATGCCCTGTGATTGAGCTCTTTGTGTAAAAACATTGTCTTTCCACAAACCTAGGAACATTGAGGGAATTCGCAGAACATCTCTGTAGAAGACACCCTAAACCAGATGTTCTCCCCGACGAGATACTTCATTAAAGCCTCCGTTAATTCTCCTTGTCCTTCCGCTAAGAAATTTATTAGAGCTGCGCGGTGTGTCTGATAAAAGAAACACAAACCCTACAGCAAGAAGGAATATGAGATATGAACGTAACTGATGGAGACGGAATTCCACAATTTTTGAATTGAAATTGTGTGTAAGAAGAACAGTGCGAGATAAACAACTATCAACTTATGCTGCTAACAATCCAGAAGAGCGAAGGCCTAAGAAGAACTACTTTACGGAATTTTATTTCAGAATTAAAGTTGCGCTTTTGTCCGGGCTTCAGATGACCTTCTTCTGTTTTGTGACAAATCCTGTCTCCGTGAAACAGGTCCTTCTTGAAAGCTGATAACCAAGACTTTACCGACTTTGTTGAATACGGCAGTTCATTAACGATTTTAGCAGAATCCACCATTGAACCCTGTTTCTAAATCTGCTGAACCTCGTCTACACTCTCACATTTAATTTCGTCATAATTTATGTTAATGTTATCTTTCCATCTACTGCCAGGTCACACAAGTCTTCCCTTTAATTCATTTTTTCCGACTAAAATTTAAGTCTGCGTGTTTTCTCATCTTTCCCATGCCAGATTATGCCCCGCCCATCTCAGCCTCTTTCATTTGATCGCCTTAATAATATTGGTCAAGAGTAAAGATTAGGGACGTCCCTCATTATGTAACTCAATTCATCTTTCTTGGGTCAAAATATTCTCCCGACGCCCAGTTATCATACACCTTCAATCTGTTTTCGTTCACCACTTTGAGAGGAAGTTTCACACGCACGTAATCCGACAAACTTTATAGTTTTGGGTATCAGTTTCTTGCTTTGCGATACACACATGTCCAAGTTAGTGTGTGAATACAAGCTGACTGGCAGCAGACACGTACGTCGATCAAGGAAAAGAAGGGGAGACCAGAATCACTTTAGTTTTTCAGGTTTTTGCAGCCTTCTACGTGAGGCTTCCATTCTTCTGGGATGCGACGCTGCCTAACATCCCAGAAGAACGGAAGCCTCAACGCCCATGAACACGGAAGAAACCGGGGTGGTTTATACCTGTTGCTGCTGCTGCTGCTGCTGAAAAAGTTCCCGCTTTATACAGGGACTGGAAAATAAAAGTCTGATCTGGATGGTCATTTCATTTCTTTTGTATGTGAATTAATTGTATGTGAATATCATTCTTCTGTCAGACTACAGAGCTGATGTTTAGTACCACGCTGATTATACCATAGGTCAACGTGTCAATTCTTTCAAAATTGCATTTTAAGTACTGTGAAATATTCACGCGAAATTATCAAAAAATGAAAGTGCAAATGTGTATACGCGCGGGAGTGTCGTGTATGTGGTGTGTGTGTGTGTGTGTGTGTGTGTGTGTGTGGTGGGTGTGTGTATGTATTTTCGCAGCCATAACTCGTGTCATTTAAATTAGAATGACACATCTACGTCCCTGAAGTTAGACGTTTATCAAAATGCAATTACTTCGGAAATTTTCCGTTAGTAAATTTTCTGATAAACAGCCGTGTTGAAGAGAGTTAAAATTACTTATGTTCCGGCTGTTCTTTCCTGACATATTCAACAGCCCAGCTACTTTATTCGTATAAGTACATTTATGTCAACACAACGTTTATGCGTTAACACACATGCAATAAATATTTCAGACACGATTTCTGTTTTTGTGTTAATTATTAAAACTATTTTGAAAGGTCTTGTATCTGTACACTACAGATTATTTACTGTTTATATATATTCAGTGCCACGTCGTTGCCGTGTTTGGTATATGATCAACAAAGGAAAGAAAGGTCAATATTTTTATATGGAGAAATGTGTAAAGAGCGGAGCGCTGAGGAATTTGAATACCTTCAGTTGAAGAAATAAAAATTCCATTGAAGAATCCCATAGTACGCATATTAAAGTGAAACTGGTGATGAGCTAAAACAACTAGAGCCTTGTCTGTCTTCCTCATTACGAAGGCACCAAGTGTTAAAAACCAAAGGCGTAGGAACAATAGTATATAGAGATAGGAAGCTTACAGCGAAGGCATTTCAGACAGCACTGTGCGGGGGCATGTAAACTACAGCATTTTCTTTTTTATATTGCTGTTTTTATAAAGCAGTGTATTCGTTATCTGACTATATAGAAGGGGGATTTTTGGTGGGAGACCCTGGCCTATGTGAAGTGTTTGCTGTGGTAGAAATATAGTTCTTGATACCTTAAGTAAAAGAAAACGGTTTAGTCATGCAGACAGATGTTGTAGTAAGATCGTTCCTACACGCTGTCCGTGCAATATAATACGGTTGCTGATACATATTAAGCACCCCCTTCCTACGTAGGATCATGAACAAACTGTATATTACGAAACTTATTTCCAGAGATCTGTCCTGTAGCGGAACCGATCCAAGACCTGTCTTGTCCAGTAGGATTTATAGATAACAAAGTTTGGAGTGGGCCAATTTTCCTTTTGCACTGCATTACACCATTGTCTCTAGCGTTCATTTGTTATTAACAGCTTACCTTGGTAAATGTAAAAGATTAAATGAGTATTTGTGCGTGGGACATGCCGTTATAATGGCATACAAGGTGTGGCGATAATAACCGCCAAAAGCAACTGAATTATTTTAGTGCGTTTTATGGTTTCAATACGACATGTTACGGCTCATATACAAGAAGCCATCATCAAAGAAAATTATTACGTAAGTCGCATTATGTTATTTTACATCATCCATATATATATATATATATAAATATATATAGCTGACATTTCAACTTCACAAGCATCACGAAGTGTACCATAAACCGAGAAAAATTAAATCTAAAGATGTGTACTATTTCCACAGAGATGTGACAAAAATGATAAGTTAAAAAGTTAAAGGTTTGAAATAGTTACAATTAGAAACAGTAAACACACACACACACACACACACTCACGCACTCACTCCTTGGCTGTACGGTCCTCTGTGAGCCTTGGCCTCCTAAATTACAGAAGCCAGTTCTTCTCTGCCCACTGCTTTCTGTCTCCTTTTTTTAACCTTCGTCTCCCGTAGATCCTTTTCAACAGCCTCCAACCATCTCAGTCTAGGTCTTCCCATTCGTCTTCCGTCCGGTTTACTCTCAAATATTTTGTTACCTACCCTTCCATGATCCATTCTTACTACATGTCCTATCGATGCCAATGCTTTCTTCTTAATGTCTGATACTCTTTCTAAATTTTTATATAGCTCCCGCAATTCCCGATTAGTGTAATTCTCCATATTCCTTGTCCTACCACTGGTCCATGTAGCCTTCTTAAGATTTCCCTGTCCCATGTATTCAGTCTTTTCCTTTCCATTTTTGTCATAGGCTATGTTTTCACTTCCACACTCTACAACTGGTTTCATCATAATTTTATATATTTTAACTGTTTTGCTCATAGCTCTAGACCTGAATGTTTGTTCCAGACTACAAAAACATTTATTACCTGCAGCAATCCGTGAATTTGTTCCTTCACGTTCTTTACTTATTCATTTTTTTAATGTATCAAGGTACCTAAATAGAAATAGTAAACAAGTACTTCCAAGTGGAAGTGAGACATAATCATCAGTTTAATGGAGACTGTATGTTAGAAACTGTGAAAAAACTACCCTAAGGCCACATAATACAATTCAACCCACGCTTTCATCTGGAAGCAATTTTCTACTGTTTTTAATTATAACCATTTTAATGCCGTAACTTTTGAACTTATTTTTATCACATCTCTGTGGAAATCGTGCAGTTTGTTGGACTTAATTGCTGTCTGCTTGCCTTACTCTTACAGCATTTGTAAGGTTGAGATCTCAACTTTATATGTGGATGATGTAAAATAACATAACGCGATTTACGTATTTTTTTTTGTGTGTGCTTTAACAACCTGATGTTGGATTCTTCTGTATGAGCCGAAACATGCAATAAAAGCATACTACATACTAAAAGACTTTAGTTGTGGTTGACAGCTATTTTCCTCACACCGATTAAATAAATGACAATTGAGGGACTATACTTCCTTTCGGAAGACAAGCTTCATTAGACTCATAGCCTCGTTAAGGTATAAGCTTACTTGTCAGTCTCCCCTCGCCACCCTTCGCGAATTTTATTGGACCCGAAGGTTCATTTCCATGTTCAAAATAGCCCGCCGCTTGTTCCTGTCCTGAATAAAATAAATCCAGTCCCTGCTTATTTGTTTGAGATCCATTTTAACGTAAACCTCGTTTCTACACCTGGGCCTTTAAAGTGGTCCCTTTCCTTCTTGTTTCCTCACCAAAGCCCTTTACGCAGTTTTCTATTCCCCAATGCGTGCCACATGACCCGCCAACAAGTCTGAAGATCCTCATACACTTTTATCTATTCTCATGTTACATTCTCCGTATTATGCCCTAAATATCTTCTTTTGCACCGTATTCTCAAATATCTTTTGCCAGTGTTTATCTCTTAAAGTGACAGATCAAGTTTTCCAGTCATGTAAGACACGCAGAATTACAGTGCTGTATACTTTTAATACTCATATTATGGAGAACAACAGCTGCAAAAATGTTAACTGTGTGTGGTGGCACATGCTTTTGCATGTTTGGTATTTCTTCGGCTAACCAAATGTAGCCTGTGAGTTACTCCCAAGACTGCCACGATAAATGACCTATACCATTATTTTATCACAGTTTATTTTAAGAAAAAGAAACGGACGAAGAAGTATAGCTATCTCTAGTGTGGCCCTATCTATATCCCTGTATATGATATTTAAGACAGAGGTAAACATCCGTCCGAATACAAAACACTAATCACCAACAAATGCACAAAAAGAGTTTTATCATCAATCGTAACACACTCCTGCATGTTTCGACCCTGCTCGGTCGTCTTCAGGGAGAACTTTGTGTTATCGTTACACTAAGTTTGCACTTTACAGTTGAGTGAGAATGTGCTGTTGACTGCGTACTGCGTTCTCCCTGAAGATGACCCAGCAGGGTCGAAACATGTAGGAGTGTGTTACGACTGATGATAAAACTCTTTTTGTGCATCTGTTGGTGATTAGTGCTTTTGTATAATATAGTGCACGGACATGGAACACATTAAATCCCTCCGAATTTTTATTTAAAAGAATTGTAGTTAATTTATTGTACAAACTAAATGCACACAGTGTTCATGTGTATTACATATATCGCTCCGACATGTTTGGGCCTTCAGAACATCATCTTCTTGGAGCAGGTAATGGCCAAATTTAAAATTTAATATTACCTGCTGCCTGAAGATGGTGCTCTGAAGGCAGACACATGTCGGAGCGATATGTGTAATACACGTGAACACTGTGTGCATTTAGTTGGTGCAATAAATTGACTATAATTCTTCATAATAATGCACGGAATATACAGCCTTAAAATTTTCATTTAAAAGTTTTACTGTCGTTCAACGTGGACTTGTTAAAATAAACAAGTTTCGCAACTTGTCAGTAGTATTACGTAACAGGAATCTTGTTCCTGCATAATAAACATGGTGGATAAGGAAAATTATTATTTGTTCACATTTTCTGTTCGAATGACTTTTCACTTTCGCTCGTATTGCTGCGGGAAGGAAGGGAAAAAAATGAAAGCGTTCCCTTGTCTGATTCAGGACAAGTTGTAGGTTGGGTCAGCCATGCAGTCTACGACTGCGAGGTTCATCCAATGCTAACAGGTTTTATGAGTTCTTTTTTTAGTTATTTTAGGCTCTGTACTGTGGCGTTCGGTAAGAACGTTGATTTGTCTGCAGTCCGGTTAATATAGTGGCCTCTAAACCACACCTGGGGTTTTTAATCTTCTGACTTATATTGATGCTGCTGGAGCGATGGGATATTCTTCAGAGCCGTGTGGTCTGAATGTAAAGTAGAAACTGGGAACAGGGCAGAAAGGCAGTGCATCAGTCAACATTAGGAAGAGAGTTACTGATAGCCTGAAGAACTCGTATGTGCGCGATTAGAGGTTCTGACAGCGGTCTTGCTGAAGGTTCAAGTCTTAAGTCATGTTATGTCTGTAGCTATCTGACCTGAACTTTCTTGTCCGTGTTATTTCAGCTTTGTATCTTATTTTCAAACGAGTCAGGGTTAGTGTTCTTATTCATTGTTCACAGAACAGTACCAAAAACAAATCCAACAAATGAAACAGATAATACAAATGAAGCCAACACCTCCCAAACTCAATGCGAGGATTAAGTACACAAATAAAAGAACCCCATTAGGCCAGTGGTCAACAACATAGGAGCACTAGCTTACAAAGCAGCTAAATTTCTAGCCAAAAAGTTAAGACAACTAACCAACGTTTCAAATACTTTCACAACTTATAATTCAGAATAAATAGCGTATGACTTAACCAAAATCCAGATTAATGACAATCACAGACTCATTACTCTGGATGTCAAAGACCTCTACATAAACTTACCCGTCCGAGAGATAGTAACCATTACGGATATGATTCTGGGTCTAACACGGAATATCACGTGAAAAATCTACACTAGTGAATAACTGCAGGACAGTGCACGGTATGTTGTGAAAGTCAGGATTGATGTTATTTTATGTGGTTGCGAAACTTGGCTTGGCACCAACAGAGAAGTTTGAATATGTGTGGGAATAAAATGATAAAGGAAGAAAGAGTGGGTATAAGGAGGACACGAAAACAAATGTAAGAGGAGCTTCATAATTTGATATCATCAGCAAATATTGTTGGGCCGAGCAAATAGTGCAGGATATGGCGTGTCGATTATGTAACAGGTACGGCTGTGATGGAAAATTCATGTAAAATTTGAATCGGAAAATGTGAAGACGCAATGTACTTCCGGTGACGTAGAGAGGGTATCACTGAAATTTATTTTTAATAAACTGAGCGTAAGGGTGTCCTAGGATTGGGTCCTGGGGTGGGCTGTTGTGAGCATGGTGATGAACCTTCGAGTTACATAAAAGGTGTAAAGGTTATTGACAGGCGAGCGACTGTATGCTTCTCAAGAAAAAATCGGTTACATGGAGTTTCATTTTGGTATCCACTAACAGCAGATAACGAGTAGTCGCCGAACTCTTTTTCGTACCTTAATGGATCGAGAGACTTTTAGTGATGGGCGTAGAGAGACTATGAAATGTACTAACACGGGTTTTTACTTATTTGCTTATGAAGCTGGCAACAACTTTTGTGTTTGGGACTTCACTAGTGAAAGAGCTACTGATCGACCTTAAAGAAAGGAGAAGATACTGGGACTTGAAAGAGAAAGTACTAGACCACACTGTCTGAAGAGGCTGTGGACCTGTCGTAAGACACACTACGTAATGAATCTAGTCTCCTTCCCGTTGTGTTATCTCATCTTCAGTTTCAAGGTGTTTCTGTTAATCATCTTACCCGTCTACATTCTCTTAACAAAGAGCGCAGAGTTGTTTGATTATTGCTTTGCTGCTTTCTGTCTACAACGAGTCCACATGGGATCCTCTTCATGCATAATAAAACGTTATACTGAATTAGATGTTAAATAAGAAGGCCATTGCACCACACAGTTGTGCTCGGCTGAAGTTTAAGATAATTCAGTGTCATCATGCTAATGAGGATTTACTGCAAATATTTGTGCGCACAGACATAAACATTGTTCATGCCGCGTATAGTTTTGTTGTGATGACTTCTGCGTGCGTGCGTGCGTGCGTGCGTGCATGTCTGCATGTAGCCAAGTATCCATTTTCTGATTAATCTTCTGTGTCTTCTCCATTCTGATGATGTAAGATGCTTAAAATTGTTCATAAAAAATAAGGGTGATGTAACTTCCCGTGTTTTCGGGATCTTAGGCCGCGTATTCTTGCAGAAATTTACGGGCGTTTGAGAGGAACTTGGTGCTCCCATTTTCAGGCCTTCGGCCTTAAAGATGGAGGCAGTAAGTTTAATGATCAACACCGTGGCGAAGTCAGATGTCGTATAAGAGTTAGTGAACGTGGTGGTAACGGGTTTATCATTCTAGCTTCGCGCTCGGCAGGCACAGTGGTCAGAGCTATGCTTGAAACAACGTGTCCTGACCGAAGTTCTGTCTTGTTTCTGCTTTTCCTTCCAGGTGCATCTTACGCCAGTACTGTACATAAGCGAGAACTGCTTGTGAGTGCTCTAATCCCTCCAGCCTGTCATTATCCAGTGGCTACCGCCTGAACTTCTCGTGGGGCTAAAGGAACTGGAGTGTTAAAATATGTACACATTATTTATTTAATGACGCTGTTTTTATCTCCGACTACATAGCGTGAATGATAGGGGGATTAGTTAAAGATCAATTGAAGGGCGTGACCTATTTTAAGTCAGTATCTTGGAATTTGCCAGCGGAGACTGGCATATCATTAAAATCCTCAATGGGGATTTCCGACCTGGGGGCTGAGATTTGAACCCGCGGCCCACTCGATCGCTATGTTCAGGCCACCCATCCATTACTGAGGTATAGAATGTGTGGAGGTTTATCTCCACTATTTTCGTATGCTTTAATGGCATACGAACCCTTCTATAATACCTACAATTTTATTTCTTAATCAATCATTTAGTATTTACCCGAGAAGACGACAGGTAAGTACCTGCATTAGTTAGAACGCATTTCAGTGATCGTACATGTTACGTTGAAGGGATTCGAAAGAGGAAGATGAAACACGCTTAGTAAGCAGTTTAAGATATTACATAATACAGAACTTCGTGGTTCTTGCAGGTCACCCAAACTTGTTACGACTCAGTGAAGGGTGAGAGAGACACACGCAACTGATGCAGAATGTTTTGCGAAAATATGTTTGTAAACTTGCGCTTGGAATGCCAGCTAGGTAACAATCATATGGATCCGAAAGTGACGATTGGTGAGGATGGAAGATGGATGGATCATGTCGAGTGACGGTGTTCCGTATTAATGATGACGTTTCGCGTCCTGCTTTCGTAGTATGACAAGGAACGAAAAGCAAACATCTGTTCTCGAGGCAGAATTTGAAACCACAGCTGCGGGATAAATATCGCTAAACGTATTTTATCGACCGTGACTAAATTTGTGCACGAATAACATTGTGTGGTATTTGTAGTCTGTCTAGTGACTCATTTTTCACTCAACGGTCTATGTAATGCAGCGTAAATATCGCTAAACTTATTTTATCGACCGTGACTAAATCTGTTCACGAATGGCATTGTGTGGTATTTGTAGTCTGCGTAGTGACTAATTTTTTCATTCAGCTGCGTATTTGATGCCAACTAAGATGGTAGGGTGACACCCTACCAAGGCACAAATAGGCTGTAACGAGTACACCTGTACGTGATGCATTTAATGCTGTCGTCATGAAACGTGGCGCCAGGAAGTCTGAGTACTCTGTCGCTAATGATTCTGTTGAACAAGAATCTCGTCAGGCTGTGGCATGGGTCTGCGGTGTAGGGTTTGTGCAGGCCGGTACAGCTGTTCCGCCCAGTTTGTTGCAGCACCGGCCACATACCTCGTCAGCAAAGGGACTGACCTGCGACCAGATAATTTTGCAGGCAAATAGAAATGCACATACGTTTTTGTTTTGACTACGAAATTGATCTGCATACAGTCTAAGCTCAGTTGCTTTGAGGTGGTTTATATTACTTACAGGTCAGCATTCCTGCGTGCCTAGCTGTGTTTTATTCTCCTGATTTGTGGTCTTAGAATTCTGTCTGAAAAGAGAATGTACGTCATTGTATATTATTTTCTTTCGTCGCATTTCATTATAAGCTTTCTTCCATTTGTACTACTGACTTGATACACAACCATGTTTAAATGAAAATAAAGCTCGACACTAGATAGTGTATTTTAATCAGTCATTTGCAACACGAAGAATGCATTCCTAATCTGAAATGTATTTATGAACGCATTGTTTGGAACATTGTTTCCCAAAGTACGTGTAGCCACGGAGCGAATTTGGTTTGGAAAAAAAATGTGTTGCTTTTCTAAACCAATAAAATACGTACATTAGAAATTAAATTTGATGAACAGGTTTATGGTAATATAAAGTCATAGTCACATAGAGCTGGTGGTCATTTGAAAACACAGTAGGAAAGTAAAGCATAACATCAGCTTTGCGCATGTCACGTTTCCGTCGCCTTGTAAATGAGATCTTCGCTCTCCTAGGATGTTACGCAGCTCAGATCAGTAGTTAGTCACTGACGTTTCGGGGCAACCTATCGGTTGCGTCTTCAAGGGTCAAGGAGACTGCTTGAACCTTGTCCCGAACGGTCAGTAACTAACTACCAATCTACGCTGCGTAACATACCAGAAGAACGAAGATCTCGAGGTCAGATTTGTTGATATATTAAACATTTATCAGGTGACTCTGGAATTTAAGTCACTTTCTACCAGGAGTAACGAGTAAATGAATAAAGAAATGAATTAGAGAAGAAGTACACGAAGGATCTTTCAATATGGGCTGTGCGTCAGCCATCTATCCTTTGCCAGTACTTTACGATTATAGTACTGTGATGGTGTTATTATTATAAATTACGCTAAAGGTCGCACGAACAAGGTAATGAATAATTGGTCGCGCGCGCCAGAACATGACAATAAATAGATATTTCGATTGTAATGCAACATTTTACAAAACTTTCCTAAGCGCGTTTAGGAGTGTGTGCTGCATTTAGTGGGCCATCTGAAGTCTAGTTTTGAAAGAAAAATAATTGAAAAATATTGCAGGTTTGCTGTTTTTATTTCGCAACGTTATTTGGCTCATGGACATAAGAAGTCACACAAATGTTGACAATATAAAAGGGACGAAGGAAAAGATCGGACTGACATCAGAGAGCACACTGCATTTGGAATGGAGACCGCAACGAAGCTACTTTTATTGGAGAGGTTTCATTTGCACAAGCATTAATAAATTTCGGGTGTTTTAAATAATTTTAAGACGAAATTGTTCCGCTAGATAAGTACCTTTCACTGACTCGCTGAATTCCTTAGACCCATTTTAGTAAGGGTCAGATCGGCGCCAATTTATTGTACTTATTACAGTATTGTAAGGATTTCGTGTGCGTTTGAAAAAGGTAATGAAACACATTGTGGTATTTTCAAGTGAGCCTGTCGTTGAGGGAAACGACTTGCATTCTATTGTCCTTGACGAATAATAGTAAAGCATACCAGTAAATGGTGGGCAAGGGTGTGAGTGGCTCAGATGTGTTGCTGATTGACAGCACGTTGTACTGTTAGAGTTCGTTTCGGTGATGACTAAAAATAGTGCACATCTTGAACAGAATTATAAAATGTCCGGAGTTCTGAGTATGCTATTAGCTGGTTTGTTAGACTGGTTCTGATGTTGGTTTTTTCTATAATATTTTAATTGTCAGAGAAAATATAATCAGAATTTTATTGGGCTGGGAAGCTTTGGGCTTGGCTTCTTATTGTTTGGTGATTTATAATCAGAATTTAAGGTTTTGTGGTGCCGGTATATCAGGTGTTTTGTGGTGCCGGTATATCAGGTGTTTTGTGGTGCCGGTATATCAGGTGTTTTGTGGTGCCGGTATATCAGGTGTTTTGTGGTGCCGGTATATCAGGTGTTTTATCAAATCGAATTGGAAGTGTGGCTTTGTTGGTGGTAATTGCTTGAATACATAATTTTGGTAGTTCGAATTTTGTTATTATTTCGAGTTTTGGTCGATTCTGTTGAAATTTGGCCGCTTTCTTGTCGTTTGGCAGCTATGACTAGGGGTACTCAGATTTTTTTCTTGCCGGTTGCCTGCAGCAATGGCTGCTCCCACCCCTCTTTCACCTTTAGGTCATTGTACTTTGGTTACAGCTGGTGTTGGCCGCACATGGGTAAGGGTTTCATTTTGCCATGTGAGGATGGGAACAGAACCTCTCGCCGAAAAGTAGTTCTGTTAACTTTATTTCAAACATGGACAATGAGCAATTCGAACTGTAAATTATAGGAAACATAAACGTACTGTGTGGCAAAATGAAAGTTTCTTAACGTTACAACCACTGGGCTTTAAATGGTTAAGCGACCTTTGTGAAGTGACCATGATTCTATGAGCGGGCTAGGCGGCTGTCCTACCATTGCGAAATTTCGATGTTACATCGATGACAGCTAGTCCTAAAGTAGGTGTACCCCTTGTGCAGGTATGCCCTCATGTCCGCCTCTTTGTTTCATGTTACCATTCGTATCTATTCTTAACAATTACTGACATCTCCTTCAACAGCGAGAGGCTTGACGTAAAGCCAATTGTGCAGACTTCCTATCGAAAAATAACCCATTTCATTCTTGATCGAATTGTCAGTTATCATGAATGTGATTTTTCTTACGTCGAGGGTAATACTGAAGTAATAGTTTGAAATAAACCATCAATGCCTCCTTCAAAATCCACACATACTCCTCAGCCGTAATCGTATTGGCATCGCCTTCCATAATTTGTATCCTCTGCAGTTGAACGTTCCTAAGCAAGCTGAGAATCAGTCTTATGCAGCTCCATCTGAGATTTTTGATTGAAACCTCGCCGTCAAATAATGTAGTGTTATTCATTCATTCATTCATTCATTCATTCATTCATTCATTCATTCATTCACTGTGTAACAGTCACAACACCTCGCCTGGCTTGTAAATCCAGGTTTGTATGAGCTGGCTTTAAGGCAGTTGCCGTCTTTCTTATTCGTTCGTACGTACCGTGTGAGTGCTGTAACAAGTTTGAAGTACTGAACTCGCGTCAGTGGTAGCTCTTCCGTCTCCCGATCACACCAGTCGCCGGTGTTCGTGGCCACTGATGATCGCCCCTGAACCTCTTTCTCCTCATCATTGTCTTCCATCTTTGTAACAGTTGTAACTCTGCCGCACTTCGTGTCTCTTCTCTCGAGACGGTACGACCAAACGCTAGATTGGGAGATTGGATTGTAAGGAGTGGGGAAGAAAGAATAAAGCAATGGCACGCCGTTGACAAAAAGAGTCTCACCCTTCGGTCCAGTTAGATACAGGTGTGGACTTTGGACTGTGGAATGTGAATGAACCTGAACCCGACAGTTTATAGGATACCCCAACCGCGTTGTTAAAGTGACGGAGTTGCTTCATCCCCGTACCTTGCTTCATGGAGTGTCGCTGTGAGCTTAACACTGCCTCTTGCTAGCGCAGATGATTGGGCAGGTAACGTTTTAGATTCGTTTCTGAGAGGTACGCCTTTCGAGTCCAAGAATTATTACCCTCCATTTCCACCAGAAATTTTACTTTTGTCAGCAAGTCCTTGCAGATGAACGGATATCATTTTCAAAAAAGGCAGCACACCCTCCTTTCAAAACTGTTTGTGCCTGCCTTCAGTATGCACTTTCATCTCGCTATTACATTTGACTCGTTATTAACATACATAATTTTTGGAGGCCGAAGCTTTATTCCCGTGCTGAAAAGAGTCTGCTACTGCATCCTGTCCGCAGCCGCATTAACCCAGTCCATATCTGCACAGTGTACTTTAAGGTCCATTTCAGCATTCTCTTCCCTTCTACGGTTAGGAAGACAAGAAAGGAACGTGGAATTTATTTTCGGAAAATTCTTGAAAAGCTCTCCCTTGGAGGACTGAGAAAGAAACAGAAATTCATATTAAAATGAATTCACAGAAATTAAAACCATTAAAATAAAATTTACTTAGGGAAACCCCGTAGTTGTCTACAGTTTGTCTCCTACATGCTTCTTGGAGATATACTGTAGACAACTACGAGTTTTCCCTAGGTAAAGTGCATTTTGTTAGTTTTAATTTCTGTGACTTAGTAAGGAAAAGAAGGTAATGTGCGACGCACAAGATTGAAACGGATAATAGTTAAGTAGGTTGTGAGCATAGAAACTGCAGTAATTTGTCGTAGTGCTGTGTTCGGTAGCGGGAGATGAATTGTGTTCCGAGTAGGCCGCTGCATCCTATCAGTTTCCTAGGTGCAGTGGAATTCAATGTATTACCCAAATAAAGCAACTTCATATTTCTTCATTTCAAGGACTTGTGGAATAAAAATTCGGCATTAAAGAAGGTATCCGTCGATTCTGTGGAAAAGTTCCGCGGGGAACATTTTGTGAAATATTAAATTAGTAGTTTTGTTAGTGCATAAAATTTTGTCCCACACCCTAAATAAATGGAAAAGTTTGAGGGTGTGTGATAATAGCTGATGGTAACATATAGGCCTGCGAGAAAAAAAGGAATGATCACAATGGCGACTCGGCCTCGGCCTACCGTGTTGGAACAGCTGGGATCCAAATTTGGGCATGAATGCATGTGTCTTTGTTAGGAAGTGCAGGTCGAGGCCTTACAGCGGGCCAAATTCCCTTGTGTGAAACCCTACCTTATGTCTACAGACAAGATTTAGAAAGGATATAGGTTTGCAGAATATGTCACCGTGTCTTTGGGTGAGTGATTCGCGACGTTTCGAAGGAACTTAGTGCTTTCCTATTCAAGGGGCAATATGTCAGTCCAGAGGTCCCAGAAGACCTCTTGACCCTTAAAGATGAAGGCGCTACGTTCCATCGAGAACGTGGGAGGTACCTAATCACACAGCGTCAGACCCCGGAAAATTTGGACCCACAGAAACCAAAACGTCAAACCTCGCAAGATATACAAACCCAGAAAACGGGAGGTCTTAAGCCAGTCTCGTTTCTAATGCGATAGATAAGGCGAATTAATTAACCAGAATATGGGAGAAAAATTTCATCAAGAATTGAAAGGTGCACTTTTCACCAATTTTTTTAGGATGATCAAATCAGGAGAATTAAATGGCCGAAGATACATGTACATACCATCTTTTAGTCGAAAATCCTGGACGAAAGAGAAAAAATCGTACGATGGCATGCTAATGAACCTTATAGAAATGAGGCGTGAGCATGTGATCTGAACCCAGATGGCTCAGGACAGAGTCCAGTAAAAACAGCAATAAACCCCCAGTTCCATAGAATGGAGGGGAAATTTTTTGGTCATCTGTAAAACTGTCGGCTTCTCTTCCGTGGAGTTAGTTACTGCGTGCTTCAGTTCGTGTCTCTAATTTATACGTCGTGATGTATAGCAGAAGACTCTAAATATAATGCCTGCACGCATAGATGTTTCGTCGAAATCTGAGCGCTTAGCACGTTGTTACAATGAAGTTAATAACTATATTCATTACCCAGAACCAGTAAGTGTGAACTTATGAACACCTTCTTTATATTCTTCTCAGAAGCTCGCAGGAAAACGGCAGGTCTTTCTGTACTGAGGCTTTAAGAACGTGGATTAATGGAGAGAAAAGGCTACGGCACCTGAGTTCTATTGAAAGAGATTGTGAAGGTGCTTAATGCTTTCAGGTACTACACTGTGACTTTAAATGAATGACCAGGACCTTGTAATGTTGGTATCTCATTGGGTTTGATGATTTTATGCTCGGCTAGTCCTTCTGAACCGTTGTCGTCATAAATATGGATGAACCACGAAATAAAGACAAGCCTAAGTAGGCTTGTCATCATGCGTGCATTCAGGTGATTTAACATCCCATTCTTCGTCGTGGAAGCCTGTAAGATAATCAGAATTCCATTGTTGATAATTGGTTACCATTGGGCACAAAAATGCAGTGCTGCGCCTTATTCTACAACCCGAAGTCTCTCGATTAAGGGAGACGAAATGTGAATCTCTCAGATGAGAAACGATGATGAGAGAGGTTTTTCTGAAGGGTTCTTAAGTTCAGAATGAAAATTTTTGGTCGGAAATCCATAAGTGAGGGGGCCACTTCGAAGACTAAGGTGTAGATCGAAGGATAGTATTAAAGGTATTTTAAAGACATAGGTTGTGAAAGTTTGAAGGGGAATTACGGTATTTCATAATAGCCCATTGAAAATAAATGTCTACATTTGAGTCTAAGTTTGAGTTCCTGCCGCACAAAGAACAGAGTCTTGTTTTAAATATTGTTCATTCCGTGCATGATTATTAATCAAATACAACACTTATCCAAACAGTGCACTGTTTTTTATGTCTTTAGATTATAGCACTTACAAAATTGGTAAAACTTCTTTTTTTTTTTAGTGTGTTATAACTTTGTCGGCTGGATCCACTCACTTTTATGCGTAGGTAGTTAGGTAATAACTGTAACTGCTTGCACATTTTGTTATACAAAATTGCTGCGTTCGTCTTGCGTAACTTCATTTTGATGTTCTTATAGAGATAGATTTAATTTTCTTGTTTGGCATTCGCAAATTTTATATTGCTCATTCCGTGCGTGATTATTAATCAAATACAACACTTATCCAACCAATGCACTGTTTTTAATGTCTTTACATTATAACACTTATAAAATTGTTACAACTTCGTAACAATTTTATAAGTGTTATAATGTAAAGACATTAAAAACAGTGCATTGGCTGGATAAGTGTTGTATCTGAGAACACAGTGTGTTCATTAGAAAGACCAGTCAATGAATTCTAAATAGGAAAAATACTGATGTTTTGTACGAATTGTACAGAACACGTAAACACATTATGTGGACAAATTACAAAGCTTTTAATATGAAACCTAGCGGTATGTATATTAACCTCTAAGCTCTAAAGGTTTAATGCTGTTACTTAAGGTACATTTGTGGCTCAGTTTTTTTTTCCAGTAAAATTCCTATGTGTGTGCATTTGGAATGTATAGGCCCTGCATATATAAGTAGATGGCATACCGTTGTTAACATATAAGGTGTGTGGTCGTCAGTTCAGACAATTATTCTGTGTGCTGCGTGTTTCGGCTTAATAACAATTGTAGGCTAAGACGCTGGTTGACGTAGGAATTGAGGCCTCAGTCTTACAGTTCGAAAGTGAAAGTTTTCTAGGATCTCAAGCCGATTTTTCAAGGAAACGGGTTATTAAATTTATATATTAGCAACTTATTTCGTTAGGTAGCAAATATCTTGAAAACTTTCCAGAGCTGTAAGCCCTTCTTCTTGTCGAGTATGTTTACCAATGTATTCTGTTTAGACGAGGTGTAGAGTAGAACGCTGTGGTTTCCTTGATCTCGTGTAAAACGTCAGTTGCGGACAGTGTGCCACTCGGCTCAAAGTCGTTCAGCTTGTTACTAGGAGTAGTGTGCTCAGTTTTGCTTGGTGTTTAAAACGGGTTCTTACTGGTGTGTGTTCTGGAGATATTGGCAGCTATGTTTGTCAGGTGAAGTAGAGTGTGACCATTCCTAAAAAGAAATCGGTACCCATAGTCACAAAATTCCAAATTTCAAAACTGTGACTTTGATGTTTCTGCGGAAATGGCCGTCATGATTTAATCCGTTAGGGGACGTCATCACCCCTCCGTGTGTCGGGGTACATTCACTGCTATGCAGGGAGAAGGAGCGTGAAAGAAAATAGCCTAATTGTTGCACGGTAGTTCTGTGGTAGAATTCAGTCTGTTTTGAATTAATTTGTCTAATTTTGTACACACGTACTTTCATAATTAATTAATAGTATTAGGACCCGATAGCCCATCCCAGTGCCCGCGCATTCTAAGGCTTGGGTTTGCGGCGGCTGGCTTTCTGGGATTGCGGGTTCGAATCCCGCGAGAGCTATGGACGTTTGCCTTTTGTGAATGTTGTGTCTTGTCAGGTAGAGGTTTCTGTGACGGGCTGATCCCTCGTCCAAAGGGTTCTTACCGAGTGTGGTGTGTCTGCGTGTGATCGTGAAGCCTCGACTATGTGGAGGCCCTGGCCCACGAGGGGCTGTGGCTCCATAAAAATGTAGGACCCGACATCTGTCACTAACACGATGTATGATCATTGAATTGTAATTCGAGTTAGTTAAATCCGATTCATAACGTCGCAAAATTTTTCTGACTTATTTTATGTTATATTTCCACTACATCATGTGTTCTCACTTCTCATCTTCTCCCTCTATTATTTCCTTCTGTTTTATCTCCTTCCAATGTGTTGTCCTACGAGATTTTGTATGAACGTCCCGTTTCCTTCAAAGGTAAAGACTACAGTTATCCATACACACGCCATGAAGGCATGTAGGGGGCTTGGAGGTAAGCTCCCCTCATTCTTAACCTCGACACTAGATTGAAGTGAGTGGTCAGCCTGACGCCCCTCCCGTTATATCTCCGAGGAAAAGCCGCCGCTGCACACAGAATGGGAGGCAAGCTGAGTTGCAAGGCCGCTGTAGACATTTTGGATGTGAGTTAAATGTCTTGCACCTGCAGGGATTCGAACACTGCATAGTCCAGCCCATAGGTTAATCGCTACATTCATTACGCTATCCTGGCTCCGCTGTAGCCCCTGTGTGTTATGTTGTAATGATCTCTTGTCTCATTAGCTTACCTGTATGAAGCTCCTTGTTTTGTTGTGATTCATCCGCTCCAGAAGCTGTAATTGTTATTTATTTCCAATTGCTTAAAGTAAAGTGTCTAAAATACCGGCGTTCAGTTTATTGTTTCTAAATGAGTGAAGAGTCATTTTAATTAGGCTTCCAGTACTCCGATTTCTGGAACAGCGTTGCTTTATTTGAACGGTTACACACTTCGCCTGCATGTCCTTGTGATAAGAACAGCACGAAAATGAGTAGGGAACAGCAGTTTATTGACACTGACATGAGAAAACTGACTTACTTGGAGAAAAACGTATCCCATTGTCATTTTGAAGCACGAATTTGGAGTAACAAGTATTTAAACATTGGGTCCCTACCTCACAGTAAACACAATCTCTGTTACAAAACGCAATCAGTTTTTTTGTTGTTGTGAGAATCGTACGAGACGCACAAGTGCAATGTGTGGGCAAAGTTCAGAAATTTTAGTAGTAAGTTAGTGGCACCAGAATGCTGTAAATGTTTGAGAAGCGAGTTATGTTGAATACTGTGCCAGTCTATTTTCCTTTCGTGAAGGAGAGGCACGGAGAATGGTACTTTATCCCCTTCATGTTCCAAATAAGGACGCTTCGGCTTGATTTCACAGCTGTCTGAATGCTTAAGCCCAAACGCGGGACTTAATTCATGGCTTGGGAAGAAAAAAAATGTCATGAATAAGCCAAACGGAAACCATTAATTACAGCCGTTATTTACCAACAATTTAAAAAGTGAGGTATATACCAAACACGAACATAAGTGCCTGTTGGGTGTTTTGCACTGTAATGAAAATCTCCTTATCAAGCCGAAAGATGTACAAAATGCATTTCACAACGGTGGGAAGCGTGCGACAGATGACGATAACCAGTCTTGGGTACCTTAGTAAATTCCAGCATCCTCCGTGTGCGTGTCACCGTTTGCCTTCCCGTAATGAAGAACTCATGTGTCCTTACTGGTAACTGAGCATTTGCTTCAAGTGTTGTTCGCGATAACCACGAATAGGCGGCTGTAGTCTGGGATAGATCATGCTCGCATAACCTGGAGTGAATCTTCCAACTAAATCGTTTGTAACACAGTTTTATGGTTGTACATTTTGCGTCCCATTTTGTTTTGTTACAGTTGCTCATGTTTGTTAGGCAGTTAGTGTGCGAAAACTGTTTTCTAAGGCAATTTTTTCATACATATATTGTGCGCGGGGGGGGGGGGGGATGACGCAATATGTAGTAACGCAATTTTTTAAATTAAGTGGCCGATTTTCATGAATACCCCAGTGAAGTTTATTTTATTGGAGTTTATTTCGGTATCATATTTTAATGCTTACCTTCAGCGATCATCATGCTTCATTAACATAAGTCGTGGGATCGTATTTGCCTTTTCAGGTTTCTAAATTCTGACTTTCATCTAAATAATACACAAAAATTCAGTTTCAGGCTGACATAAGAACACGTCCATTATAAGAACCAGTCGGCTGGTGGTGTTTAGGGGTATGGTAGCTGCGCATTATAAGAACCAGTCGGCTGGTGGTGTTTAGGGGTATGGTAGCTGTGCATTATAAGTTTCATACGAAAAACGTAAATAAGCCGTGTGGCAGACTACAATTTCTTAAACGTTGCACCGGGTAGTACATATACTGTCCGGGATGCAGCATTGCGACTGTACAAGGCATGCGAACCAAGCTTATACAAGTCACAATTCCTGTACATTTCCCCGGCGTCTGCGGTCGCTGAGCTGAGTCCTGCGCTGTAGAAGGTTAAACATGTTAGAATCTGTAGTGTT
Source organism: Coptotermes formosanus (assembly GCA_013340265.1). NCBI lineage: Eukaryota > Metazoa > Arthropoda > Insecta > Blattodea > Rhinotermitidae > Coptotermes > Coptotermes formosanus. Next base: position 328,530 of record BLKM01004955.1, read on the forward strand.
TTATGAGCTTTAAAAAGTGATGGTCATAGAAAAGCAGTTAAAAGAACGGCTTTTCTTCTGCTCCTATTCTGAAAGTTGCTTCCTCTGCGCTAATCGGTTTTTTGTGGTTTCTTTACTCCCCACGCAAGATAGAATATCGACTGTGTAGATTGTAGGATACCTGCTTCGTCTCACATGCTTTATCACTGGCTGTTCATAATATTGGTCTCTTCTAGGTCCACTTTCCATAGTTATTCTGAGTAGTAAACTCGTAGTTTCTGAATGAACCAAGAAACAACATGCATTTACCCTGAGTATAGAAATACTCGGTCCGTAAGCAACAAAATTCATTGACTATTAAGATCAGACTCTGTAATTTGGCGTAGCTGTACTATTCGGAATAACAAACCGAACGTTATGAAATACACGAAGTTAAGCCCGCAACTTATTAACACCGTACGTCTCCCGCAGTGAGGCCATTGCTACAGAGTGTCCCTTCTATCGTGTCTTTCAACAAGACCGCTGCCACGGGATGTCCTGGCGGATGAAGCTTTTCTGTGCAATAAAAATGCCATGCTCAGAGACACGATAAAACGCACACCTGTATTATGTCCGTGTCCTCGCAGCCTCGGATTTTTGGACGTGATAATATCACTTTAATAATTCAGAAGTGGTGACTTCATGAATATGCTAACAAATAAATCACAGATCACGAAATGGTCCTCGCGGGGTCGTAGGTGTGTCTGGCGAGGTGCGGGGATTGCTGGCTGTAAGTGGGGTTACTGGACTGCTGTTGGTAGGAGCTACAGACTGTTCTGCTATTACACACAGACTGAAAACATCAAGCGTTTCGAGCAGCGCGCAGTGGGCGGGTTTACCGTGCGAATGACTTCAGGATGGGTGGTAGCAGTTCTTCATTCGAAACAAGATCTTGCGTATGTGCATCTGTCGCGTTCCCTATAGAGATCAGGCCTGGTCTGTGAACTGTACTTTGTGCTTAATCTTTCTTTCTAGCCACACACGTTATCCCAGTGATTTTGGCTCATACGGTATCTCTTGTGACCGCTAGGCCTATTGGGAAGGCCACGGTTTGAATGTCAGCCGGTACACCGGCTATCCTTAGTGGCATTTTCATGGTTTTCCTCAGTCCATCCTGACAAAGTCCGGAATAGTACTGTACCATGTCACGACCTGTTCCTTCCGTGCACTTTCCACTTTATTTCTCAACATCATTAAGTCACTGGACACTGTAGAGCTTGAGTTACTGACAGCATCGTTAAGTACACTGCGCTCTGCAGTGTAACAGCATATATACTATGTAATACAGGCCTGCCGAGCACTCTATGTGGTGAGGGTAGCTTCGGAGAAATTTGGTCTGCATGTGGGCAACATGAAGTTCAATGCTCAGAAAGAACAATGAATAAGTACAATTCCGTGTACAATTTTACCTGTGTATTTTCCTGTGCGTTATGTGCAATGAAAATATACTGATAATAATAGGGAAAATCGTAAAAAATGTAATTTACAACCTAGGCTAGGATGTCGCTATTTTTAGCACATTTTTACGCAGTGAATTACTTATGTAATGTATGTCTGCACAAATGGCTTGTAAGTTTTCAATAGGGCACGCAGTAGTATAGTTGGTTGAGGCACTTCGCTGCGAGCCTGAAGGTCGCAGGTTCAATTCCAGATGGGCTCATTGGGATTTTTCATTGACTTAATCGTTCCGGCCTCACTATGGCCGTGGTGTCGGCTCAGCCTCTAACAGAAATGAGTACTAGAAATATTTCCTGGGCGGTAAAAGCGGCCGGTGCGTAGGGCTGACGAGCTTGCCACCTTCAGGTGCCGATTGTCTAGACATTCTGGGAGCTTAAACCTCCTGGAGCCCTAAGGGCCTGTCCAGACGTAAAATGGTACAGCGTTACCTTTCTTTACGTTTAATTTTTCAATATTGCCTTGCCGTGGGGAGGGTTAAAAGACATTTCCTCATTGTAAATATCTCCGCAGGTAAAGAAACACTTGTCACGTGCAACATGTTGACTGCGAGCTACGGGTTGAGTGAACGTGGTATAACATCAGTTTGTTCCTTCCGGTAAAATGAATGTGCCTGCCTGCCCTAAATAGAATTAGTGCTTAATGGAGGTTGTTAATCTTAAATATAAGAGGCTTAAACGTCGTGGCCGCCAAGGTTACTAACTACCGTTCAAGTAACTGCGCTGGCTTCCTGACATAAGCTAAGTAAGAAGGGGCATAACCAGCTGTAAAAGGCCTGGACTGACAGTGGTCATGTGTATATCATGCATTTTTAAAAGTGTAACGGTCTAGACACAATAGGTGTCGTAAATGTGTATAACAGAGGAACACCGCGACTTCCGGCAAAATGCACACCCACCGAGTCGTCAGAGACGGGCCCGGTACTGCACGGCATGAAGTTTCAAACCTCGGGCTAACATTTGGTCATGAGCCCTAACAGGGACTTGACGCCAAGACAGACAGACTGACCGACCGTCAATCGTAATGTGACTCTTGGCTCTCACGTTACTACGCTTTTGCAAGGGGAATTCTCTGTTGGTGTACATCAAACTCCCACGACTGGCACGCCGATGCAAGCTGTGTTGGATGTGACGTGAGATGAAGTCAGCACACGTGCGTGGGTCTCCCGGTCTCCCCTGCCCTGTTCGACCATTACTAAAGCTGCCACCCTACTGTACTACCCCGGGAAGTTTAAGGGTTTGCTTGTTCAAGTTTACGGGCTTCTTTTTTTCTGTGAACCGTAATTAATATCCACAAATCTTTCTTCATCTTCTAATTCCTTTCTATGCCCTTCTTCCCTTCCTATCGTCAAGCCTCTTTGAGCGGGTCCCGAATCAGCCTCTCTCCAGCCTGTACTTCATCTCCAAACACGCAACACAAATAAGCTGTGTACAATAATGCATTTTAAATTATAACCAGGTGTTCTTATTGATAATACATGCTTCTCTACTAACCCAGTCATTTATGTGAAAGACATGGGTGGTGCGTTGTTCCACAATAGCTTGAATGGTATTTGTAAACCGAAGAAAAGTCAGTTACACATATTTTCAGCCTCTGTGAACCTAGAGACGCATTTCAACTAAACATTAAACCCGAATGCTTTGTCGGGCGGGTGATCCAGTGTAGCTCAGCATGGTGACTAGCTACGGCTTAAAGATTTGGGGTTCGATTCCCGGCAGAGGCAGGCATTTTTTCAGAGACGCTCCAGTACACACAGCGTCCTCATCAGTGGTACCAGCAACTCTACTTCTTTCATTGACCTTATTACGAAACTTACCATTGGCTTTCGGAATCAGATTATTTCCATCTTAGTGTCCAGCCCAGCCTGCTATCTGACACCGAAAGTGGCAGTGCAGCGCTGAGCCCTCACGTTCCGTATTCAGGAGATCCTGGTGGTCACAACCGGCAGATCCCGTATCCTGTACTTCCCAGGCAAATGACGGATAGTGCACCTACCTTAAGGCTAAGGCTACACGAGAGTTTAGGTCACGTCGTTCGCAGTTCACCATTGATGATTTTATTCTAATTGTACTTCAAATTACTATGTATTTGAAGAAGCATAAGTGCATATAGGATTTGGATGGAAGAATCTGAAGGAGAGGGACAGCTTTGAAGACATAGGTGTTGATGGAAGGATGGTATTAAAATGGATATTAAATAAATAGAGCAGGAATTTGTGGACTGGATTTGTCTGGCTCAGGATAGGGACAACTGGCGGGCTGTTGTGTATTCGTCGGTTAATTCATTTTAGTTTTTGTTTATTGTGACTGTAGAAATAGTATGCCACTTAGCGCGACATGTAGAAGTGAAAGCATTTTCCTGTCTTAACTCATGTTGACGAAATACTCTGGCCTCTAATTTCAGCGGATCTAGGTCTAACAAAGGACGACCCTAGGGTACCGAGTAACTGCACAGTCAGGTTTACTTTTATTATGTGTTCTAAAGAAAGCAACATTTTTGTGTGAGAGGATGTTCTAACGACAGCGACTGTGAGGATCCTCCTTACCTTCTGCGATGTGACGTCGTGCACTCTGACATCAGCGAGCATCACCAAGAGACCTACTGGCTCCACCTGCAGACAGACCGACCCTGGATATGGGCGCAGGAATTTACTTGGAAACGTAGTTACCTTTATACCAGACTACACGGCGTCACATTACAGAAGACCGATCTCGAGCAACGTTGTTGCATATGCGTTGCACAATGTTTTGGATGTTGCATCGTGTTGAAAAGCTATAAAACATCGCGACGTTTCGAAGGATTTCCTGCCTGCTTCTTCAGTTTCGAAATATTACACCCAAAAGACTCCGCAATGAATACTGACCGCCGGAAAACCTAGATCATAATGTTTTGCTTTATTTTACAGATCCTTGGCGCTGCTCATCTTCATCCTAGCTACGTATTTCAGCACAGTCCTGGCCAGACGCGTGAGTAGACAAGAGTAATTTTTAACAATAAGTTTAGTCGCTGATGTGACAGCCCTTTAGTTTGTTATATTTATTATAACGATAAAACGTATCTGATAGTATAACTATAATTTTAGCCAATTGTTTTGTATAGGTGTGAAACTTTGTCTGTCACAATGAGGGAAGAACAAAGGCTAAGGGTCTTCGAGAATAGGGTGCTGAGAAAGATATTTGGACCTAAGAGGGACGGGGGAGTGCAGAAGGCTGCCTGGTGAGGAGCTTTATGGTCTGCACCCAGCAAGTATTATTCGGATGATCAAATCAAGCGTGGGATGGGCGGGGCATCTAGCACGTATTGAGAGAAGAGAGGTCCATACAGGGTTTTAGTGGGGAAGCCTGAGGGAAAGAGACCACTTGGAAGACCTAAGCGTAGAAAGGAGAATGATGTTACGAGTAAAATGGATCTTCAGGAAGTGTGATGGGGGGGCATTGGCTGGATTTATGTGTCTCAGTATAAGGAAAGGTGGCGGGCTCTTGTGAATGTGGTAATGAACCTTCGGATTCCATAAAATGCGGCGAATTTCTTGACTAGCTGAGGACTTGTTAACTTCTCAAGAAGGACTCTGTTCCATGGAGTTCGTTAAAATTTACACCTCATTTTTGCCTTTTAGAACTTGGTTTCTCATCACATAAGCTTGTTCAGAATTGTAATTTTATTTGTGTATGTGGTTTGATATTGCGCAGCTGGGCTGATGAGTTTGTAGTAAAGGTTCAAGTGTCACGGTGATAGGAAAGTTACCTTAAGAGGGGAATTTCGCCATCGTCGGTGATAGTTAATAATTAAACGCGTAAACCTTATCACCTACAGAGACTGCGAAGCTCCTGTTGGCCTGCTGGCCTCCTGTTGGCTTTGTTGTTTGTTCCTTGTGCGTGTGTGTAAGAATTATCCTGATTGAGGAGTACGAAAAAGATTGTTAGAAACCAGTGGGTGAGTTTGAAACCTGAAGGGTTGTGATATTGAAAGGAGTTAATTATCACTGAGTAGATTTACTCCGTGTTCATTCGGGGATGATTATCTTAGAAAATCTGAATACGTTGGAACTAATTATGAGAAATTTTTAAATATTTGACACAGACAGGTTGTTTAAATTGTGTAAGATAATCATGGTACCAACACTCCTGTGGGTGTGAGAATTGTACTTTATTCAAATAGCACGGAAGAAGATTGAAGCAAAGGAAAAGAAATTTTTGACGTCCGTTGCAAGGTATACATTATTTGACCATATAACAAATGGACAAATAAGAGAGGAATGAAATATTTACAATTTAAGTAAAATGATTGGGGATTATAGATGTAAGTGGACACAGAGTTTATTCAGAATAAAGGATACAGGCAATCGGAAGTTCGTGTATGAATAACTAGTACATTCTCAGCGGCAGAAGAAACGTAAGTCGCCCACGTTAAAGATAAAGATGGAAGAAGCCAGAAAATGACTTATGCCCTTTTCTTGATGGTGAAAGTGATAATATTTATGAAGGCATTTCTCGAAAACGAAGTGTTTGTTGCAAGGGCGAGGTGTAGTGTGTTGTTACACTGCTTTGGAGCCTGGTAATATTCCTGCTTCACGCGCGGGCTTCGGAAGGCATCTCACCGCGCTAATCTATGTAGCTCTTTTGTCGGGTTGGTGGGGGGGATAAGGAACTATGCCGATGCTCTTATTTCAGTCTGGAATTCTTGACAGGCAAGTGGCAAATCTACGCAGCTGTCTTATCGGGCTGAAGATGGAAGAAGTGTACTAATGCTTTTATTTCAGTCTTTGGCATCCTTTGAGCAATGGAGCCATTAGGGTGAGATGTTACGGTATTATAATGCCTCAGCCATTCGAGAGCTGTGTGTTATGATGATAATAATTATTCTCGTGCCGTTTTCCTTGCTTGTAGCGTGCAAGCTTGGACAGCCAGTGAAAAGTAAGCAGTATTTGGTTATCGTAATTAGCCGTGTTGTGGAGCTCCCAATTTTTATGGTCTATTGGATTATAACTCTTGTCTCGTCTTAGCCGTTGTGACCACCGATGTCCATACACTTCTTTAGCATTTAAGACCACATAAGTAAATGCTCACACTTTCTAGTGTAACGACTAGTTAGGGTAATTCATAATTTAAATACCTTTTTCGAAATTTACCTGTAATAACCTCAAAATAATAGACATCACGTGTGGTTTCAGTTCTTCGCTATCACTCTTTTGCCAGTGTTGCTGCCGGCGTCGCTTTTACAGTTTTAGAAACAGGAATAATTTGCAGTCGCCGCTATTTGCCATTTCATTGTTGCACTAGGAGCCGAGATATGTCACTCGGTATACAGACTAGGCTGCAGGCTGGAAGACCGCAGAATGATGGTTCGAATCCCGGCAAGGACAAGAGACTTCCTCCCCTCCAAAACCTCCGAACCGGCTCTGGGGCCCACCCGCCTCCTTTTCGAGGTGTTTCGGTGGTTGTTTCCTCGGCAGTAAAGCGACTGGGATTTGAGACTGACCACTCACCTCCGTAGTGCCGATGTTAAGAATGAGTGGAGCTCTACGTCCCCCCCCCCCCCCCCCTTCATTGCGTGGACGGGGACAGCTTTACTTTTACCTTTATATACTACTGCAGGTTTTCAGTCTTTAAGAATAAAATGATGATTCTGATGTTTGGATTTAAAGAGAGTCAAACTGCCGGTGGAGTTTAGAAATCTGCAGAATGGGAATTTTAATATTTAATTTTTTTTATCGAAATTGTAGCTTAATTGACTCGAGTATACTGAAGATACGTAACGGGCGTTGGGGAACCGGTACGAAGAAACTGCAATAGCCTGGCCTGAAGATGAAGGCAGTTAATTGATCCGAAACATTGGTACTTGTTTACCCAGCTATATGACGTCACATCCCAATAGACGGTAATCTTCACACTGACTGCTGTAAGAACCTCACGTTTCTCATAGGAAGACGCCATTCTGTAGATAGAATCGTGGAATGGAGGGGAGTTTTTAAAATAGGGAAAGATAAATTTGTTCTTCTACAGGCCATGAAGTCGTATAGATGGAGGCGAGTGTTCAGCCTCATGGCTCTGCCGCTTTCCCCGGGAAATAGCCCCTGGTACCTACTGAACACGAGGCTGGAAAATGTTAAAATTCGTGTTGAATCGTTGTAAACAATTATATTGATGTGAGCTGCAAACAGCCTGATGATGACATTGTGTGATGACTATTGTGCTTTCGTGGATGAACTGTGGATTCAGTAACGGCGAATAACCAGTAGTCATCTGAAAGCAGAACAAGCAGGAGTCGGTCTTGAAGTTAGACTTCGTAGCTGATTGGTTAATTTATTTCGTTCATTAATTTAGTCATGTGACCGGTTATATAGTTAGCTGGTTAGCTAACGTATTCTTCGTAGTCGTTATTGACATATTCTTATAGGTCTACTCGTAGAATATACTGAAAGTTATTATCGTCATTAGGCCTGGGAAAGTGAAATTCGCCTCAGTCTCTGGATTTCACATTTTTAAATAACCCATACTCATTTCACAATATTAACTTCTTGTGTCAGTCCCATTTCTTATTTTTCTTCTGCTTGAATTACATTTTTGTCTCAAGCTGACGCTTTCCCGTCGTCTCTGATATGGGTTTTATTTAGAACCGAAACGTGACGTTCCTTTCTTAGGTGCATTCGAAAGATTGCGAAAATCCACTATTAGCTTCGTCATGTCTGTCCATCTCTCCGCATGGAACAACGCGGCTCCCTGTGGACAGATGTTCGTGAAACTTTATGTTTGAGGATTTATCGAAAATCTGTCGAGAAAACTCAATTTTGATTAAGATCTTACAAGAATAACGGGTACTTTACATGCAGACCTATATACATTTATGATATCTCGCTGAATTCTGATTAGAATGAGAAATGTTTCATACAAAAGTGGTACAGAAAATCAAAAACACATTTATCTTCGATAATTTTTTTCCGGAAATCTTGCCGTTTACGAGATAATGTGGAAAAATATGGTACAGCCGGACAGGCCATAGATGACAATATAATATGGCGCATGCGCTTTACATGCTGGATAACTAAGGCTACAGACACACACCCAGAATATGTAATATTTATCGCTTTTTCACATCAACAATGGTTACGCGAAAGAGCCTCAGTGTTACATTATATGTACATTGCTTGTCTTACTTAGATACACACATAGCCGAGTAGCTTGACTAGACTAGCTGAGGGCCTGCTGGCTTCTTAAAAATGACTCTTGTCTATTGAATTACATGCAATATAACCCTGATTTAGGGGGCTAGTAAGAAACTGCAACGTGAGAACGCCAAGTATCCCAGCGTTGTCAGCTATAAAAATAGTAACTGCGGTTCTGCTGCAAGGACGACGGATGTGTGACGTCCACTGTCAAAGATGCTGCTTTGCATACAGAACTAGTTCAATAGATCACTGGTTAGGTCATTTGCGTACGAGAAGAGAGACGTAATATAAATTCGCAGCGTCTCCACCAGCCTTACACTGCTCGTCAGATTAATGACACGTATGGACGGACGTTGTTCTCGGATTCAGTTGCTATCCCTACCATGTGCTTCTTAACCGCCTGCACGTACAATGTGTCCGCTCGTGTTCTGATTTCCGGCATGTTCCATATTGTGTCTCACAGGAGGTTTTGTCGGACAACTTAGTCCCACCATAATAACATCGAAGTTTCTGTGTTTCCAAGAATTGTGTTATTCGTAATTTCAGCCTTCCGCCGTAGTGCAAATGAGATGTTCACTCTTCTGAAATTTTACGCGGCGTAGATTGGTAGTTTGTAACCAACATTTCGGGGCAACGTGGGGTGCAAACTGCCCATACATACTGCGTAAAATCCAAGAAGATCGGAGGTCTCAACTGTATTATTGAGATCTTGATTACTCGACTATTTTATTAACCCTTTCACCTAGTGGTTAGTCTATGCACTGCCGTATTTAACGTTCAAGGATTCTTCGTTTCTCGCCAAAGGGTGCATTTGTGTATTTTGTATGGACCTCGGTAAAAAAATTAAAACTTTTTCTGTACAGAATTAACAAAGTTGGTTTTACATCAGGGACGGAGAGAGTTTCCTGTGTGGTGCGAAGTGATTCTTTTCAGTGTAATTCAGGTTAGTCTTTATCTTTAAGGGATTAATCCTTTCTGATGTATGAAACCTCACGTGGAACCTCACCGACCAGTGCTGTGCACTCCACATGCTGCGAGACACACCTTGATGTATGACGGTAACTGGACGTTCAGGATGTAGAAATCAACAGCGGAATGACTGACGAAAAGACACTTTTTCAGTCACAGTGTCATGCAATTACGGATGTGGTGGTAACATGATCATAAATGATAAATAGGGTCAGTTGCTGAACGGAAGAAGACGATCATGGCTTCAGAGTAGAGGGGGAGGGTACTCACAGAAAGCAACAGTCGCGAGGGCCGATATCCTGTGGAAATTCGAGGCAGTTACTGCCCAAATAAAAGCCCGTAGCCTTAAGCATATATTGACACTCGCAGTCCATGGAAACACAAGCCTACAGCTTCACGATGAAACTGAATTATACCGGATCTTTAGAAGGAACGGAGCGTAACATGAAAGTAACCGTCAGTGCCAATATGTTAAAAGGTAGGGGTGATGAAAAGTAAATGATGATAATAATAATAATAATAATAATAATAATAATAACAATAAATAAAAAGTCAAATACCAAAGTCAGTGAAGGCAATAAAGAACAGATGCGACAGTCCCGGCTGTAAAACAACTTCGTTACACTTCGCTTCCAGTAAAAACATCGAGTTTAGTTTTGTGCTTTGGAAAGCTTGTCATTATTGAACACTGCCATTTTCTTTGGTGTGAAGACGGACTTAGAAGGCATACTGCATCTGTACTGTACACTGCTGGACTGCTACATTTTTAAGTCGTAATTTTCATTCCTTAAACTTACACGCAATCTCAGATGGTTCTTAGGCAGCGCAGTTCAGTCCACTGCATTCCCATCAATCACAAAGTCGTTGCTTTTTATTCAATTTTCGAAGCGTGGCATTCATCTTCTTTACACATAACGATTCAATTTCTACCTCACAGAGAACACGGTCCGTCCACATTACAGGTGTAATATGTTAATGCTCTTTATGGATGTAATCGCTGTTTGCTCTTAGAGTCGTACCAGAAACGTGCGTATACAAAGTGTGGAAAAGTAGAGTTTATTAATGTTAAAGCAAACGGTGCGTGTAGTTACACTGTGTTGTAACAACTAAGCGTGTTCTGGCCGTTCTTTGCGAAGAGACGGCCTTAGTATGTGTAAACCACGTGCGTCCGCGCGCCCGACTGTGCCCTAGTGTCAGCGACCATTTTTGGGGGGGTTTTAGTGAAATTCGGTACAGGATTTCATTAAAAAAGTTGTTGGGCAAGCTTGAATTTCCTGAAGATCAGTTCAGTTGCAGTCATACTTGCGGGTGTAAATGAAGTTCCACCCGCACTTTCCATATTTACTACCAGTTTGGGTGAAATTTGGTATAGAAATTTATTGAGTAGTAATAGAGTATTGAGAGAAATAGTATTGAGCTTTTGTGAATTTCGTAAAAATCTGTCTAGTGCAAGTCACACTTTAGTTAAGGGCGTAAATGCGATGTTGCATTTTCCTCCTTTTTGATAGGATTTGGAAATCATTCCGTAGGGGAAATGTGTACAAAAATTTGTTGAGTTTTATGAAAACCGGGGCAGTGAAGGACGTACTTTACGTAGGGATGTAAATTAATTCCTCTCCCTACTTCCCACATCTGTTGTCCTATTTTTATGAGATTTGGGGTAAAAAACCTGCACGCAGTGTTGTTGAATTTTTTTAAGTTCCGTAAAAATCGGTGTCTGGAAGGCCGAAGTTTACATATGGGCATAAATTAAATTGCATGCATGCGTGTACCGTGCCTGCTGTATTTAAAAGCAAAGAACGTCTTGTTCAAGTCTGTGTACTACGTCACGGAATACACCCCTTGCAGTCTTGTTGGCTAGTCACATACCATAACTTTAAAAACTGTGTCACATGCTAAAATGATTTATTGGAGCAAGATTTGCCACTTGCTTTTCGACTTGGAATTCGTCCTTCACATATGCAAAACGAGGACATACTGTTTTCACACACAAGCTTCGTACAAAGCATTTGTTGCATGCTGCGTTTGTTTCATGTAAACATTTCGCTGTGAATGAACTGAAGCATGAATGACATTCATTAGCGCACACTTCCCTGCGAACTCCGAGCATTCATAGCTCACACGTAAGAAGAGAGGGGGGAGGACGGGTTTAGTATTGCAACATCATCTGACCATGACCTACTCATTCTTGGCAACAGGTCAGCAGCCTGAATTAACATGCGGTTGACTAGCTTATTTGCTGCTATACATCGAGACAATGTAGACTGCTCAGTGACCTTCAGAACTGTTCTTTCGAAATGATGCGGTGGTTCTCAAAACATTATTCCCGGAGCATGAAGTTAGTTTGGCGTGAATTAGTGATTCTACGGAATAAAGCCGTCTTTTCTATTAGATGTCAGCATTTTGGTGAGTTCGTTCAGTAACACTTTAATGACACTTTCTCAAATGCGTAGGTTGAATTGGAGGATGATTAACGTATGATATCCAACAAAGATGTATAAAGAACTGGCATTACCTGTTTTAAGACGCTATCCCAGCTTTTGCCCGGGGAAACTGGGGAAACTCATGAAAAATCTCGGGCTTTTGAACCTTTTTGATTGCAACAGCTGAAATATGTTCCAGTGGTCGAGACTAGCCTATCAGATTCATATCAATAGGCACTTCCTGATGCGAGTATTTTTACCTGAAGGTGGAAACAGGCCCAATTTTCGAAGCAGTGTGTTCTGTTCAGAATACAGTACGGTGGCTGAGTCCAGAATGCAAGTAACCCAAAGCACTGTGTTGCGCGTCTTGTTAGCACGCTGCATAAAACTGAATGACCGGTTTGTTACAGCCTGTAATTCCGTGTACTTTGCTGCTTAAATTCCTCCTTCCCACAGAAATTTAAATTGCTTATCGTTCATGTCGGGAATAGGTGTTCGCAAAATATCCCAATAAAAAGGCGAAAAAGGATTGGCTTCCTTCAAGACTACAAATATAGTGGAAACCTTGTTATGAATGAACGTGTGATTGCATAATTGCGCATGTACGTACGTACGTACGTTTGCCACATGACCTCTCCCGCTGTGAATGAAACTGACCGAGCCAAGTTTTCCAGTGACGACGACGCAGTGTAATGTGACGTAATGACAGGGTGGCTGTGTAAGAATCGGACCGATAGCTGCAACTGGGCCACGCAAGTGAAGGCGTGCGACGTTTCCGCTCTGTGCGACTGATCGCAGTCACAAAGGTTAAGCGACGATGCTTCGGGATATAATCTGTGCGCACAGCGTCAACCATGCTGTGAGGTGACTGATAGTCCGTGCGTTAGCTGGAAGTTGTCTGCAGAGTTTATGGAATGCAGAGTGCGAGGAACATTACCCACCCCTCTACCAATTCATCCACACATGTTTCATACCCAATAGGCTTGCAATAATAAATACTGTAACGAGAATGTAACCCAAATTCCATTCATTATGCCGTGGTAAATCTGCCAGCAAATAACCATGTGAAGTTGTGCGACTGTATTCGAGAAGTTTCTTCAGTTTGCTGGCCCTTTTAAGAAACAATATGAAAATTCTCACGTTCCAGCCCTTTTCAGAACTTTTGAAAACCACGCAAATGTTTTTATACTCGATAAATTGCGAAGTTCTACAACCCAGAGTGCGAAATCATTTCGTCTTGTCTTTGAACAAATGAGCCTCACTCTATAACCAAACAAGTAACAAACTGTGGCGTACAGTTTGAATCCAATAGCCGAGACAGCGTGGTGAGTATTGTGACCAGGCTACAGGCTGGACGACCTAGACACTTTGGTTCGATTCCAGACTGGTGCAAGATTTTATTCCTTCTCAAAATCGTCCACACTGGGTCTGGCGCCAACCCAGCCGATTCAGTGGGTACCGGGAGATCTTGCCCCGCAGTAAAGCTGCCGACGAGTAAAGCTGACCACTCACCTCCATCTAATGTCGAACTGAAGAATGAGTGGAGCTAAACCCCTCTCCCACATGTGCCTTCATGGCGTTCAGAGGAACGGATTTGCTTTTACACTTTTAATAACATATTGAGTATGTATTCTATGCATTCTGTGCATTTCATCTTTGTCTGCTGAATACGCATTTCAATGGTTTCTTTCGTTGTCATTCCCAAATTAGGTGGTGAAAAAGCTTGTTATATTATGGCCTAAAAGACATCCGCGAGTTACATTTAGGCGCATATAAGAAGGAAGCTGTTACCTGCTTGGTGTTCCAGTAGATCGATCATAGGAATGGACATTCATAAGAACTTCAGTTGTCGTCGGGAACTGTCTGAGGCGCGTAAGGACAAAAATCTCTGTAGGATTTTTCAGAAGCAAACTCACATCTCATGCTCTACTAAAGAAACACGTTTGGTCTCAAGAAACAATTTATGATGAGGCAGAAAGAACTTCCGCCGATCCCAGTGGCCGCGCGGCCTAAGGCGTAGGTCTGCGGCCGAGCGCTTGCTGGGATCGTGGGTTCGAATCCCACCGGGGGCATGGATGTTTACCTTGTACAGTGTTTGTGTTGTCAGGTAGAGGTCTCTGCGACGGGCCGATCCCTCGTCCACAGGAGTCATACCGACTGTGGTGTGTGCTTGAGTGTGATCAAATTAAATCACAAAAACCCTCGACACCTGCTGTGAACAAGTAGGTAGAAGAGGGAAGGACTAAGAAAGAAGAAAACAACTTCCAACAATCCTACCTAAGGTGAAAAATACAATTTTTGGACCTTTTAATTTATTTGTAGTATGTATTAGTGATATTAAAACAGAAGGACGTGTAGCTTCATGCTATTGTAAATTTAAAATGTGTAATAGTTCAGTTTAATTATTCGGTAATTAGTCTTCTACAGACTACCTTGGGGATGTAAATACTATGTGATTGTAAATTACGGAAATACAGTTTTTGAGTTTTTATGACTCATTGCGTCCATAACTTTGAAACTGCTTATTTTTTAACGGCTCGACTGCACTAGTGGGACTATGCCTCCTCATCGTTGAGGTTTCGAGCTCACACTCTGTGGGACCCTCTGGACAAAGGATCGGCCTATTGCAGAGACCTCTGCGTGACAACACACAACCTTCTAAAGAACAGACATCCATCTCCCCGGCGCGACTCGAACCCACAATCCCAGCAAACGTGCGGCTGCAGATCCACACCTTAGACCGCGCGGCCACATGGATCGACCGAAACTTCAATGCTGTAAATAAAAGAGGGTTTTTGTCGAAGCCCTTGTATTATTTTTGAATGCAACACAATTAGTGGGCTGCTAAGCATAAAGCTGCGTTCCCACGGCTGTCATATCTTACAAACATGTGTCATTTGTCGATGTTACCACGTCATGGAAACAATGCAATTGTAAAAATACTGGCCCCCTGTCCATTTCCCACCGACTTTCGGTAAATGTTGCCCAAATCACACGAACCGCAATATTCGTTTACTTATTCAGTCGCGAATTGTTGCGTTCCCACGCCGTGTTTATACTTGACAATCAGTTCACTTATGTGCAACGTTCCCTCTAAATTTTTTACAGCTGCGCGGACCTGCTACTGCTCTGAGCAGAAAATTTTTACACGACCTGACGACTGCGCGGCACTTTAAAAGTTTTTTTTGTAATATACATAATAAGAATATTTATAATGAAAAATGAAAAATTCCAGCTGTGGAGCAACAATTCATTGTGCGCGGGAGCATTTCAGTTACTACGCGTCCGCGTACACGCGCAGCTTAGAGGGAACGTTGCTTATGTGTGAGGAATCAATGTATTTCGGTGCGTCGCGTCACATACACTGGACATGTAGGCGAGTCGTGGGAACTCGATCACAATGACGTATCAAACATTTAGCAGGAATATTTGCCAAATCAAACAGTTCTGGAAACAATATGACAGTTATTCACGTGGTTGCTCACACAGTGCATAATTATTGGCGCTGTTGTGACCTACACCAGTGGGGCGAACGGGGCTTAAGGAGGCAGTGTGTTCCATCTTTTAGAAGCCCCGAGTAACGATATCACAGTGGTGGAGCGCGTTGTGGGCAGTTTATATTCCAGTGTGTAGCTTCTTTTTCCTTGTCAAATAATTTCTTCTTGTTAGACTGCCACTTCAGCCACACCAAGGAGTGACTGAATTTATGGCGTCACTTTCAACCCTACGACAGTGTTGTTAGTTTCACCATAATAAGGAATTATGGGTAATACCAATTGTACACGTAAGAGTCTCAAATTGGCTCCCATCGGGCGCAAGAAGCTGGTACGACGATGGCCTGGCGTTGAAACGTTGAGACAAAATAAGAAAAACGAGTTGAGTCGCGTCATTGCTTTAGTGTCCGGTAATTCGAGGGTTGTGTGGAATGGCTGCCCCATTATTACGGAGGATAAGGGTGTGCTTAGGACATCAACTGATTGTTATAAAGTATCGGTAAAGACAGGAGCCATTTTTAAGATCTCTCGCTGTAAAACGAAGACTACTACCCATTTAAAATACGTGAAATCTAGTTGTTTTGGTGTCTTAAAGCGTTTATGAAATATATGAAATAATTAGAAACGGAAGAAATATTTTGAGAAAAGTCAGGACAATTCGTTACATTACAGTAATGAGGTGTTTGTTAAAATCACAGGCGTACAAGAGGTTAATGAAGTTTGATTCCATGAAAATAATTCTTATTTGTAACATTACTCACGTTTTCATACGTGGCCGCTGGTTTCAAGACAAAACAAGCAAACGGACAGAAATATGTTTTCTAGTCACCGGAGATTAGGCACAATTTTGTGGGTCAGACTGACATGTTACAAGCAACGTGTCAAAGAAATGACTGCCCATTACGACTGAATATACTCGTAAATGCTTATCAGTAACTGAATTTTAGAAGTTCTCTCTCAGATCTTCGATATAAGTCATGTCAATATTCTTCATAATGATGTCTGGAATATTTGACATGAAGATTGGGCTGACGAAGCGTAATCTTCTTTATATATGAATGCTGCTTCTGGGAAGAGTTTAAGATGCTATACTTCATGAGGGCTAATGTTAGGGGTTCTGTGAGGCCATTGCGTTGAAGACCTGCGCACTGCAGTTGCGCGGATCGTAAGGTTATGAACTTCAATATGTATGGTTACGTATATTTTAAAGCGTAGGATGATGTATGGAATATTAAAGTTTTAACAGTTTTATGATATCATAGCTTTTCGTAAAAGTTTACAACATCCATATAAACATCAGTAATGTATAATTTTACTACCGGTTTGACTGTGTGAGTGTAAGATTGGCAGATCCAGAAAATTACGTAAGGTTTAAGCTGTCAGGCCATTACGGTGTTTTCAGCTGTTCCGACAAGTTTATGACTGGCTACGTATCATACGTGATTTCAGGCTTTCGCCATGGTGTAAAGGAGATGGTCGATCTTCTGGGATGTTACGCAGCGTAGATTTATAGTTACCGACGTTTCAGGACAACGTAGTAGTCCCATTTCAAGGGTTCAGCAGTCCAAGAAGACTGGGCTGCTTGAACCTTGAAGATGAAACGGATAGGTTCTGCCGAAACGTCGTAACTAACTACCAATCTGCGCTGTGTAACGTCCCAGAAGAGCGAAGATTTGGCTACATGTTTTGAGAATGATATTTAAATTGTCAGTCTAACCCGGCCAGTGGAATATATTTTGAGCGTTGACGAAGTTTTTAAAACGTCGTATTTTGGTCAACTGTATGATAAAAAGATTTAATGTTTAGGCCTAATGTGTTAAAAGTAAAACAGTCTTGACCAGCCTGAATGCCAGTTAATTAGAAACACATTTGTGGAAAGTTACTCAAATATAAAGTCATTATGGCATATGGTGTGAAGGCATAGATGAAGGTAAGCGAATAGCTTCGGGCTGCAGGGTTTTTTCCCTGATAACACTGCTTAGGAAGCGGGATGAGGCGCAGAAATGGACTAGACGGGGTGGCAAAGAGAAAATTCATACTTTTGCAGGGAGTCGAACACCGATCTTCCAACCCATCGCAAGTCCCTCTACTGAGTTATCCCTGTTCAGCCCCGTGCTCATAGGAAATACCTTTGAACACGAAGTAAGAAGTTTTCTTTTCCGTGGCTGTCTTAGGGAAAGGTAAACATTATTGTCTCTAAGCAGTGTAACATATAGATGAGAGGCTGCGATTAAAACGTGACACACACATTCTTGAGCAGTACAGAGTACGAACCAGAGATTGCGTACTTAGATTTGGCGACAACCATGCGCATCAAAGTCGGTTATTCTGTAATCGCTACTTTAGTAGCGACCGAAGCCCTTACACGGTGCGGTGTGTTTGAAAGGTGTAAAAGCTGAAATTATTGCTTTGCCTTGTGTGTTTGCACTTTGACATATTACACGTAATTACTTTCTCCACAGGCATTGAATAAATACACTGTAATATGTGAACAGAGCACAAACTTTATCGAGAAATCTCAATGTCAGCACATTTTGACGGCGATATATAACGAGGGATGAAGTGAAATTAAAATTTTGTGTATGCGTGATTACGGCCGTCTGTTAAATCACCCTGCGCATGCGTGTATAAGAGTCTGCTGTTGCTTGTGCCTATTTAACTGTGTGCCAGATTACCCTGTATGAGGCAGTGGTACATATGCCTGGTAGATGTTACTGACAACCTGTATGAGGCAGTGGTACATATACCTGGTAGATGTTACTGACAACCAACGTTCCCTCTGATTGTTTTTACAGCTGCGCGGACCTGCTACTGCTCTGAGCAGAACATTTTTACACGACCTGACGACCGCGCGGCACTTTAAAAGCTTTTTGTAATATGCATAATAAGAATATTTACAATGAATACTGACAAATTCCAGCTGCGCGGCAACAATTCAGAGTGCGCTGGAACATTTCAGTTACTGCGCGGCCGCGCACCGGCGCAGCTTAAAGGGAACATTGCTGACAACCTTGAGGTCAAATAGTAAAACAATAAAATAACTGCAAAATGATAAACTTCTGGTAAGGTTTATTGTGACACCGTAAATGCTGTTTCTATATCTTAGGGTATGACGCTACGTTGTGATGTGTAGGTAAACCGACGAATAAAGGACGGTCAGTCACAATTGTATTTGTGAATAAGCTGAAACATGTAGCACCCTCGATAACAAAAGTTTTGTCCAAATATATTTGTGATTGACGGTCCTTGTTTATTTTGGAATTCAGTGCAATGTTTTGAATAAATGCAGGCTTTCCTACATCTGCCATTCTTTTGAGACGGCAGTCCAGCAGTTTCATAATAAAAACGCATGAATTCGCAACGTATTAGTTTGCTCTGGTATATTAGTATTCTTATGGTGTCTGGGCGTTGGCAGCAGGAAGCCCACCAGTACAGTAACTCCCCTGTGTCCAGACACGTTCATATGCATCAGTATTCATCTTTAACTTGGGTTGTAACTAAGTCTTACGAGGGCGTGGCGCTGTGTTGCTGCCTACCTTGGACTTCTTGCGTGAGATTTACTACAGCCTTTGTTCTGTTTGTGGCTCCATTTGACCTGTGTCTTCACAGATCAGAGAGCCCACAGCTGAAGCCATAAACCACTTGCGGTGCTTCTGCCGCTGCGTTCTTTTGCGGTGACAATGCATCTTGAGCAGAGCAATGCCGGTTGAACCCTGAACTGTTTTATACAGAAACAAGTTTAATTTAGTGCTGAGGGAAATGTTTGGATTAAAAAGACGTAAATTAATAGAAGGATGGAAAAACTGCGTCGTGAGGAGTTCCATAATTTGCTACTCGTCGACAGATATTTTTAGGGTGACAAAATCAAGGAGGGCTATCCCAGTGGCCTCGCGGTCTAAGGCGTAGGTCTGCGGCCGAGCGCTTGCTGGGATCGTGGGTTCGAATCCCAACGGGGGCGTGGATGTTGGTCTCTTGTACAGTGTTTGTGTTGTCAGGTAGAGGTCTCTGCGACGGCCCCATCCCTCGTCCAGATGAGTCCTACCGACCGTGGTGTGTGTCTGAGTGTGATGAAGTGAAAATAAACCCTCTACACCTGCTGTGAGTAGGTAGAAGAGGGAAGGACTACGAAAGGAAACGTAACAAAATCAAGGAGTAATTTGACAGATTTTACAAATTTTACAAATTTGTAAACTTGAGATCTCGATTCTGTATATAATTACAATTATGTAATTCATTTTGTATATTTTATGCTACTGTTCTGAAGATGACTCTTTGAGGTCGAAACATGTTGCCACAAAAATGATATAACTTCTACTAGTTGTGCTGATGGCAATTTATTTCTTTTAATATAATTCTAACACGACATGAGAAACGTAAAAGAAAAAATCAAGGGGGTTGAGACTGGGCGGCAGAACGCATAGCACGCTTTGAGTAAATGGGAAAGTTGTACAAAATAATGGTTGGAAATTTTAAGTGAATAGATAATTATGGAGATATGTGTAGGCGTAGATGGAAGGATAATATTAGAACAGATGTTAGGTAAATAAGTTTAGAGTGTTAGGACTGAATTCATCGCACTAGCATAGGATCCATTTGTAGAACCGTGTAACGTACACAGTTATGACAGTGAGTTTCAATAAAAGCTGATGAGTTTTATGACCATTTGGGCGACATTTATTTAGTACACTGAAGTTTTATATTTGGAGACGTGAGCATTTACCCCTTAATCACCTGATTTCTAACCTGATACTCTGGTATCTAGCCTGCATTTACGTTGCCCCGAGGAAGCCTATACATCTCATAGTGCAAGAGTAAAGCTAATGTAAAACTGTCCCTGTGCACTTCATGAAGGCGTATGGTATAGTGGCGGTATAGCTCCACTCATCCTCTATTTCAACACAAGGTGGAGGTGAGTGGTCAAATTAAAGCCCTAACCGCTGTACCCGCACAGAAAGACCCAGTTACTAATTGAAGAGGAGGCTGGGTGTGCCGCAGCGACGGTTGGGACGTTTTTGGAAAGAGACATATTTCTTACCTCTGCCAGATATCGAGCTCTCATTGTTCTGTAGTCCATCCCGCAGCCGTAATTTGGAGAGGACACGTCCGGGATTTGTATAAAGACATTACAAAGATGAATGAGGAGGCTTTCTTTGACGAATATAAAGAGTTAGGAGTGAAAAGAGGAAATAAGTGATAACAGTAATCTTGCGCACAAACAAAGCAGCAATAAGTCATGTGCTATTTGAAGACCGACGGAAGAAATTATTCTATGTCTGAATACTTAACAAATTTAACTAAACAACATAAAGTAAAATAAAAGTAAGATATTAGTTCTCGTAATGAAACTTTTTGTTTAAATGGTTGTTTAACACGTTTTCGTGAAGTTTATACGGGTTTGACACTGTTGGTATAAATTTGTGTTGATTTGATAATACGCAATAGCGCAATAGTCACTGCGCTTAGAGGTAATATGTTACTTGAACTTTACTGACACGATACTTACACTGTTTGACTGCTTGCAATGTTAAAACTGTCTTCCTCTACGTTGACGTATTGTCTTTCCGAAAGCTTGCGCGTGCCGTCTCACAAAGTTGTCTGTTGTCGTATGTGTAGCCTTTCTTTTAACCGTCGAGTGTGAAGTGGCTTTGCGCCACTCTATATATAAACCATGCAATGTAGGTCTACTGGGGGAGCTGATTTCGGTTAAAAAACAATAGCCTGTCTCCTTCAAGTGCTAGGTACAGGTAAAGGTCACCCCATGACATGCTTATGCAGACACAGAAGGGAGGCGGAAGTATAGCTTTAACCTATGCGCAACCCGGCACTAGAAACACATTGATGGTCAGCACCACGCTCCGGCCGCTTTACTCGTGGGTAAGTCCCAGTGCCTATTGTACAGACTGGCGGGTGAGCCTCGGGGCCGGCCTGGACGGCACGGAAAATGTTACCCCCACAGGGATTCGATCTACGGACCACCCAGCCCGTAGCGACTCGCTGTACCACCTACCATATCCCGGCTGATTAAGGGAATAGACATCAGCAAAACGCCTGCGATTCAGTTGTATCTGTAACAGGCCTCTCTGATTTTTGGTCAGAATGGGCTTTTCGTTTCCGTCGCCGCTGGGTCCCTTCACGCCTTCACACTCTCCGATCAGGATGCCCTCCCCTACATCCAACTCCGTCTCCTCCCACCACGTAGCCTGCCCTGTACAGTCCCTAGTATATGAACAACAAAATTAAACGTCCGTTAAGCTGATTCATCCCATTTATGTTAGAATCACGGCTTTAGATCGATTTGGATGTGGCTTTGCTTTTTCCATCCTGCTCGTGTTCACGTCTGATAAGTATTACAGTGAATTAATGGGTCACTGTCCAAGTTGCTAGAAGTACAGAGTGTTTCTTTTATCGTGTCCCTGAGTGCGGCAACGGTCGCCAGGTAGCCCGGCGTTTGCAGACTTTCTATGCTGCATTATGAGCTGCCCTTCTCAGGGCACCCAATTAGAAAATATGAATATGAAACTCCTATTGCTATAGGGAATCTTATTTCCGTTTCACCTAGACGTATTTCCAAACGGCTGCTCTTCTCTTACAAGGATTGCCAAGAAAATAAATAGACACTGCTGTTGCTTCTCCACACAGATTTCGTCACTCGATGAGCAACACCTTCTTGAGAAGCTCGTGACGCTTAGCGGCTCAAGATTTTCCCCGCCTTCCGTGCAAATCGAAAGTTCATTAATTTGTTCGCAATTTTTCGCTAACGGATCGTACTGTGACCCGGATGAATCTAATTCCTAAGTGATCGTACAAATATCATATCTGAAGCTGCGCAATTTGCACCTACAGTGTTGGTGTCCAAATCTGAAAGAAGGGAAACACACGGACAAACACACCCTTCTTGTTCGTCTTAAAAAAAGACGTGGGTGGTTAGCACCACGCCTCGCCGGCTTTACCGCCAGGAAACACCCGGTTACCCATTGTACAGGCGGCTGGGTGCGCCATGGGGCCGGTCTGGATGTGCACATAAAATCGAACCCCGGACCGTCCAACCTGTAGCCTGTCGCTATACCGACTGTGCTATCCCTGCTGCCGGGAGCAGGAGTAGCAGCAGTTGCAGTATGTAGTCGTAGTAGTAGTAGTGGCGGTGGTGATGGTGGTGGTGGTGGTGGTGGTGGTGGTGGTGGTGGTGGTGGTAGTAGTAGTGGTGGTGGTAGGGGTAGAAGCAATGTATTTATTCGCTCTGAGGGTGGAAATGCTGGAACTTTGAAAAGGTGCGTTATACGACGCGACTAAACTCCAGAAGCCAAAGTTACATACCCGACAGGCTGCGGAAACCTCAGAACAAGAGGTTTCTCTCGTTACGGTCTACACTCGTTATCGGTATCCCTAAGACGTTTGTTCTCCTCCCTTAAGTACATGTCGGTACTGCTTTCATAATTGTTTTGGATGATAGGCACCAACCAATAATAACTTGTCCGTTCTTGTTAAATCCTTTAACAGATTTTATCTGGTATCGGCCTTTGTAGCTTTCATTTGTTTTCCCATGTTTTGCTTGTTGTTCCCAAGTTACGGACACTCAGGTAGCCTATAACGGCGCACCTCATGTATAAATGTCAATACCCGCGATCCTCGTCATACTGCGCAACATTGCAGTGGGGCTGTGCGCTCAAACGGGTACTTAAGGTCGGAATTGTAGCCCATGAAAGAGCAGTGCTGCATGGTCAGTGTACGTTGATTGTCGTTTTGCTTGCAACCTATAGCAGGATTACATTCACAAAGTCCCCGTCATTTTGCGAGTTTCACAAACCTTGCGGCCCCCTTACCTCAGTCAGATGACAGCAGCCACTGCGTAAGCAGACGAATACTGGCACCCCCAGCTCTCTGACTGCAGAGACACCCCGCTATAAGCGCACAAGACTTCCTGCTTTCTCCCGACTTGTGATATCTGCCTAGGCTGTCATTTTCAAAGTACAAATCTCACATTTTGCAAGTGACATTTTACGTTTTTGTGGTGGCAACTGTGAAGATAACGGTCTTGTGTGATTTGATGCCTTGTAATCATATAAAAACTTTTAAAGGAGCTTACCGCCTATTGCTGGTTACAGGCAATTTATTCGTTTACCCTGATGACAGTAGCGGTTACCCGGAAATGTCGGTCCACATTTACCCGTGTGCACGGCGTCACGTTCCAGAGGAAGTGTATCTTCAGATTTTATACATGATGTCATACTTACTCCAATTTTCACTGCATTTCTGAGGGGCAGAGGGGAGCGAGTCATTTCATGTTACCTTTAGAACGTTGTATGCAGTCAGTGGGATCGGAAACAGCTTCCCTTCAGACTCGATGACAGAGCTGAACAAATGTATTGTGATTTGACCTCCAGCAACTTGCCTTCTTTTGCGTTGCTAAAGATTCTGGATTTAAATAATCGGAAGTATTTTCGTCTTTAAAGGGCAGTATTAATTACGTTATCGCCTGTCTTAATGTGAAATAAATTATCTGCCTGCCCATGGCGTTTGTTTGTGACTTTATTTGGTTCTGAGAATAAACAATGATCGTATTTTCGGACATTATTGGTCTTAAATTATTATTATTATTATTAAATATTTGTGCTTTTTCGAGATGTTACGTTTTTTCGGTAGGTTTGTTACTTAGGCCATTTTCTCGCGTTAGACGATTAAGAGCTCTACGTTTGTTTCTTTAGCTAAGCCCCCTGTGTTTGCTTTTGCTCACCCATTTGACAGTGCGACTGTGTTCACACTTGCAGCAGCGGAACTCAAAAGTCACCACCACCTTGCGGTACCTCTTCGTCTCTTGCCTTCAGCTCCTGGCAATACTGTCTTTAAGATTTACTTTCCTTCCACATATTTGGCCAACTAACACTTTAGTTTACAAATCCTTTCTGACCAGGCTAGTCTCCCTAATGAGAGTAATCACATCCCTGAACCAGGGCTGTGGAGTCGGAGTCGGAAGGAATTTCTAGGTGGAGTCGGGGTTGGAGTCGGTAAAAATGTACCGACTCTGACTCCGACCTCAGTCTAAAATCTTAACCAGAAACTCCAACTCCAGAGCCCTGATAGCTACAGTAACCATTAGGCTTATACTTAAATATAGGTTATAAGTCAAAAAAAATATCGTGATAATTCATGTCGTGGCAATGAAATGTCTTATAGGTTTACCATTATTAATACATATTGAGCTTTTGTGAAGGTGTCGGAGTCGGAGTTTTAAAAATCGAGGAGTCGGAGTCGGAGCTTTTGTGTACCGACTCCACAGCCCTGCCCTGAACAGGCAATACGACAGCGTTATTTGGACGTGGTAGACTTAGTAGACCATGTGCAAACATATCGATTGGCAAGCCTAAAATCCTTTTTTGGCTCCATATTTGTTTTAGTAAGGGACTGTTGCAGACTACTGCAGGCTACTATTTCCACCGAACGTCGCGGTCGGATGGTCAACACTTTGTTTTCGAGAAGTTCCAGTTTCAAATCTCGGCCCAGAGATGGCTCTTCTGAGGTTGTTGTGGTTGGCTGTAACTTCACCAGGCAGGTGACAGGATAATATCTCAAACTATGTCACGATCATCTCCTTCCACATCCTTTCCAATTAACTATTCACTGATTATTCAACCAACTGATCCTACATAGCCTGAGCTGCTGACATCGGTAAATAACCCAAAAATCATGCTTTTCGGTAACCTCTAAAAGGCTAGTGTTAGTATAAAATTATGTGTTGTTCGCCTGCAGGGGGTTTTATCTTTTAAAAACATGCATGCAAATAGACAGAGAATAATTACGCCTCTAATTTAACAAGAAACGGAAGTCTTTACGGGTGAAAGATATGATATTGCATTTGTAAGAAATTTAAAATTTAATTTAAAAAGACGCTTTGCTTGCGGAGGCTTCAGAATGGCGGTACGCTGTTGATAGTTCTTACCGGAAATCCTGATGATAAGTGTGGGCGGAGTTGGGAGATATACTTAGATAAAAAGGAGATGATTTCCTGGCCACTGATTTTTAATACGCGTCCTTAACAAGTTGTAAAGGAACTTAATTTTAGAACTGTCTATTCAGGCACTTCCTTTCAAGAGACGTTATTTGCAAAAGAATTTGACGCTTTGTCTTGAAACGGCTAGCCAGGTACAGTAATCCGTTTTTGCCTTTCGTTGAAGTAAATATTTATCTAATATTACGGTCGGAATCCGTCATCTCCATGTGACGTATTGTACACGTGGAAGATCTAAATATAAAAACTGAAGTTTTTTGCATATATAGGGAACTTGGCCTCTCACATTGAACATAAATATAGAGGTTGATGGTGTTCACGAACAAGATGCTGATGTTATTTGGACCTACGTGAGAGGTACCGATAGGGTGACGCAGAAAGGTGCACACTGAAGAGCTTCATAGTCTTTACGCTTTACCACGTATTGTTAGGGCTATTAAATTAAGAAATAAGAGGTTGACGGGATATGTAGCACGAATGGAGGTAGGTAACACTATGTGAAAATTTTAATCTGAAAACCCGGAAGGCTGTACATGAAAGATTACTGGCACCTGGGAAAAGTATATGACCCGTGTTAAGTCCATTAAAACTATGCTTGCCACCTGCTGTAACACTTAGAAGTTTCGCCTTATGGGCTAGGAATGTGTTACTGTACTTCATATGGTTCTCAGTAAATACGAGTATATCGATTGCTCGTATTCCCCTAAACAACACTGACTAATCTTTATTATGGAGAGGGCGTTTGTTCGCCATGAGGTACGAAGCAAATTTATGTACGATTTGAATGAACTTACGCCAGAGCAGTTTGCATGAGATTTGTGGTGGACAAAGTAACACTGGGATGTTTTATATTGTTCATTTCCCTTCCGATCCTTTCAGTCTGCTACCTGACACCGAAGACTATACACACTTGGCCAGTGGACCTGAATCTGGAAGTACAACTATCTTCTACCTTTGTTCCGATGGAAATTTGTGATTCTGTTGTTACATCCATTGTGATACATACTTTGGTTCTTATTCTTATAACAGATCCAAAAGAAACAGCCACAATTGGCGGCCAAGGCCACAGCATCAACAAAAAATCACACAAAAATACAAGATTTTAACATTATAAGAAGGTTTTAATAGTAGCATGAATAGCACGTCTTAAAGAGTTTTATGTAATAACATCGATACATTCCTCCTTAAAAGTGGCAGCTCGCCGAAATATGTCGGATAAACAAAATAAAATAAATTATTTAATTGAAAATTGTGCATGTGGTTGATCTTAAATTTACCAAACATAACACTGGGATAGTTTTTTTCTCCGAGTGTTCCGGTTTTCCCTTCGGACTGTTCTACCAGTGCTCCATACTCACCTTCATCCTCCTGCTGCTCTTAATCAGGATAGCTGAGCGAAGCCTGGGAACCTCAGAAAAAGCAATGCTCTCCGTCAAGTCAGGAGCATTGGAAAGAAAAGTGCTTTCATGTCTTCAGTTTTCAGAGGGTTTAAAAAAAGGAGCAGAATAGGTGATTCATGTTAAAGAAAAACTCTTTGTCAAGATGCCCGAAATTAAAACCGAGTACTACACGACTGAAATTCTTGAGCATCACGACTACATAAACTAGCCAGATAAATATCCATACACTGTTTTAATGACAAGTTCAATTTTTTTTTTAGAATATTTCTAGTCAACTGATAGCCTTGCCTTTTCCTTTCATCCCTTTGTTATCCTGTGACATACATTTCAGTGTTAAAGCAGTATAGCTGTATTACAGTCGTAGGCACATTTAATATCACTCTCGCACACTAGAATAATTGAAGGTCCCAATGCCGCTCAGTATCAAAAGACGCAACATGTGAGGTGGAGCAGCGGTGCTTTGTCTATAGCGGTATCTCAGGGCTCAATGCTGCAAGTACACGCACAGGTCAGAAGTCTTAGGGGTAAACAGCCTGTACATTATTGGCATGGCCAAAACGGAGAGGAACCGTGATGAATGGCAGAGCCTGTCGACTTAATTCTGAAATTACATACAGCTCTGCCAAATTTTAGGTTAGAGAGAAAAATAGTGTATTCTGGGATGGGACACCGCGTAGTCTGATAGAAACTTACCAACGTTTCGGACGAAATTACCGTCTCTTTGTTCAGAGTAGAGTAATAATTTTAACATTGACCAGTGGGCCCATCTAGGCTGCAGGGCATCACATCACAGATGGTACGTATTTCTCACAGTCGTGGGCCCGGATAGAGTAGTCGGTATAGCGACTCGCTACTGGCTGGGCAGTCCGAGGATCGAATCCCGGTGAGGTGGAGATTTTCTATACCTGTCCAGTCCGGCTATGGGGCTGTCACAGCCTCCTCAACGAAGCGTGTCTGGTCTCTTTCCTGGGGTAAAGCGGCTGGGGAGTGGCGTGGATCACCCTCCCCTATCTAACGCCGAGGTAAAAAGATTAGCGTGATATTTGTACTCCCGCTCTGGGCCTTCATGGCCTGTTCAAGGGTGAACTGGACCTTTATTCCTCATAGTCACCGCCGGGGGAACCGCAAGTCTCAGATATATGTCGTTATTTTACAAAAAATATGACATATGTGGCAATAAACGCTTACAAATCAATAAGGAAGTCATACGGAAATCGAATCATTAAAATACATATTTGACAGGCCATCCATCGCGCCCAAGCATTATAGATAGTTACTAGTGAGAGACGATATTGAGAGGAGAACGTTAGTTATAAATCCCTTCTGGGTTATAACATAAATGTTACATCACTCGCTCATGCTGTTCAAGTTTAACATCAGTTGAAATGTTTCTTGACGTGTTGATGCTAACCATCGTTAATATATTGTATTGTGTGGCGTCGATTTCTGACTATTACGTAACGCCTGTCCATGTTACATCTCTGAAACTGCCTGTACTCTAAGGCAATGAGGGTTTTCTAGCCACAGTGAAAAACAAAGAATTCTGGGACGGACTTCGAAACGAACTTTCCTTTAATACTCCGATCTCTAGCGAAAACCCGAAAAAATTCCTCAAAGGATAACTGTAGACCTACTGATCAGTGATGTGTGTGCTAACGTTCCGCCATCTTGGGTCTCATTACGCGACTGGTGCAGTACAAAACTTTCAAAATTAGGGTCAGCTACTTAGGGTATCGGCGAATGTGTCTCTATTTGTCGTAATCTATATAATTGGAGGCCATGTACTTTTGTAAACTCAGATGAACAACTTTGTCTTCGGCAGTGGTCTTGCAGGAAGTAGTGAGACCTCTGGCTCTTTATGACGAGCAACCGATGTATTCCAGATAAAAATACATTCTATGAAGTGCAGTTGTTTTGTGTGTGTGCGAATTAATACTGCTTTGTTCTGTTGTGTGCCGTGCTGTGAAGATCAAACTCTTTGTCGTCAGTCGAGCAAAATAACTTGAATTTATACAGCATCGTAAAATAATCGAATTAACTGGTATTCCACCCAGAATTTTTCGGAATTTTTTCCCTTTTCCCCACTATTCTCTTGTTCTGTCATTCTGTGGCGATGTTAATATTGTCTTTTCGAAGTCGAAATACTGAAGAATGACACGTGGATCAGTTGAAAAAATACAGTGGCATTTAATAATTCGGAAATGCATTTCATTCCATTGGAATAGACTGCAGTCAGTGGTCAACTAATTTTTTAGTTCTGGTTACGGGCGTCGCGTCTCTATCAATAATCTGAAGCTGAGGTATAAATAATTTTGTAATGTATGATGATGTTATAAGTAAATGCACTAAATATACTGCAGTAATTATGGGAGCTTGTTCCTGCTTCTGTTATTACATTTTGGAGTCAAGGCGCCAAACACTATGTCATCGGCTGACAGCGGTAGTTATGTTACGGCTTTATGAACATGTAAAAAGAACACAGCAGGCTTGCGTCCGTGGTAACGAAAAGCATCTATTTTCCACATCCGTGGTCTTCTGTAATTGGTGCAGGCGTTCTTTGTGGTGTCGCAGAGAGGGAAAGGTTAAGCAAACAAGGACGCGGTTACTCATGTCATCTTCCCTCTTCCAAAACAAATGAATTATTATGGACCAAGTGACCTCATCATCAAAGGTCAAGAGACTTGCATATACAAGAGATGCCTTACGTCAGAGCAAAATATATCGCCTGTTTTAAAATTACCATGAGACTGTTTTACTCAGCACAGCAAAACATCTGAGACTTTTCTCCGGAGTGTGTAAGTGGGGACGGCCATCTCATTCCTTCTGGAATTCCTATTTTTAGAATGTTCAACGCGTCGAACCTTTACAAATCTAGGACTGCATTGGGAGTCAGGGCAGCACACTAGGTTATTTTTTGAAAATGTACTTAAAACCAGTGCGATATTGGATTGTTAGTCACTGCAGTGCTTGACGTGGTGCAATACGGCAGTTAAGTTATTTATTGCGGAACGTGATGCAGAATGACAAATAAGACGGGACCCATTCTTATATTAATCACCGAATCATTACACGAATTATGAATGTTTGACTCGGCCAGTTTTTCTCGTTTTATATTTTTTCCATTAATGCAATATTACAATCTTAAATGGGCCTGCTTTGAGCACCGTTTTACAACAGAAATTCCACATCATTTTTCCGTAATGATGGTCCGTAGTAGATGCACTGCAAGCACCAATTTCTTAATCTTTCTGTGGCGGAAAACGTATTTCCCACGGAAAGTTCGTGGGAGGCAGATATGTTGGGTGTCATGCCAGCCGCTTTATCTAGGTTATACGTGCGTTCCAGGGAAACGCTACTTTATTTACAATTAATCACCAGCAGAAAATGACAAAGAAGAACTGCAGAAATCATTTACGATTTTAGCCACCACGTGCAATGCACATTTCACGTCTCGTAAGCACTGATGTGCAAAGTGCTGCAAAGTATTTGCGAAGCATTACACAGTGAAGTGCAATAGGCAGTGTTCTTCTGTAGAGCATTCTGTCGGATATGTCTGAAGTGTCACTGCTTGCGTACAAAACTAAATGAAGCAAATTCTGTAAATAGCAAAGAAGTACAGCGGGCGAGAGAAAACCGGTCTCCCGTTTAACCTAATCCATAGATCAGAGTCATTTTTGAGAAGCTAATAGTCGCTCAGCTAGTCAATAAATTCTGCTTTTTTTTTATAGAACCCGAAAGTTTATTGCCTTTTTAAAACCCCTCCAATCCCAAAATACATTTCAGTATTATTCTTCCGTCTATGCATGCACTGTCCAAGTGAGTTCTTCCTTTCACGTTGTCCGAGCGAAAGTTTGCATTAACATATGTACATGCGTGCTACATGCTGCGTCCCTCCTTTCCTCCTCGACGTCGCTCATGCTGAAGTGTCTGGTGAAGAGTACACGTAATGGAACTCCTCGTTACAAAGTTTTCTCCACCCTCCTGCAGTTTCGTCTGCAATCTACAAAAAAAAAAAACCCACAATGCAAAGAGCACGTCTGTGTAAAATTGTAGTCTGTATATTTCGAGATAAAAGCGAAAAGGGTTCCCACTACTTTATTCAAAATGATTTGGAAAGTTTGTAACATCGCAATTTTGGCGTATTTTATATCGAAATTTTAAGATTTGTTAATCTCTGACGTGCTGGATACGATTAGAGTTTCGTACCCCTTCAACTCCCCAAAGCAAATGGGCGTCTTGAGGTATTTTAGCTGATCGTGGAACTTTGAACTGTGAGAAAATAAAATCACGGATATGGATCGTGCAGGAGGAGACATGTGAAAGTTAAATTTTCACATGACAGACATACCATATGTCAACTCTAAATTTAGCTAGTTGCTGATTTTGTCGCAGGCGACATTTGATGAAGTCATGTCAGCTAGACCATCCTCCAGACTGGAACAGGATGATGTCAGCTGAGACCTCCTGGCGGTCTAATTATCATTGTCTAGGTCAGGGGTTGGGGCGTGAGAGAATTCTTCACTTTCCCTTTCTCGGGAGGCTGTGAAACTGAGTGCTGCTTGCTTGAAGGAATGCTGAGAACAAGGGTGTGATAAAGGACAACACTGCTTCGAGACTGTTATTATAAGTCATTTTTATAATACTTGAGTGAAGAATGCTGTTCTACAGAGCATAGCGAGTGTTACAGAGCGAAAAACAAATACACAAGCTCTTGTTTTGCGCCCTACTCACGTTACTAAAAAAATGGGCTTAAATAAAAAAAAGGCGTAAATCAAAAATGGTATTTCCATGAGACATAAGGAGTTAGCATAATAGACCGCAGCCAGCCAAAGGGCGTTAAATTGAAAATGAGAGAGCGAATTGCGAAGTGGTGTAAAATGGCAAGGGACGTTAAAGCGAAAAGGCGTAAAACAAGGGCTAGGTGTACTGGAAAACCTTGATTAATCTGTCAGTCGTAGTTCAGTGGTATAGAACATGGTCACCCCCGTCTTCAGCTTTTTGATATCGACACATAGAGGATATCTCGCTCTTTTTAGCGTTTTTGTCTTTTAAAATGTTTGCCTGCTGAAGGAACTGTTGCAGGCTTAACATCCACATCATTATCTTTCCACAGTTTCCAGTTCTGGCGTCAACTTTGACAATAAGGTGTGTCAGATACGATGTATTAGCAGAACATCTACCGACTCATGCTCGCAAATAAAGTAAAGAGACACAAAATGACGGAATAGTGTTTATTAATATTTTCCTCCTAGAATGTTGCGCAAAATTTTCGGAAAATCTGGGAACCACCTTAAATTTCAAGGAGCCGGAAGGTTGACATGTAGCAAGTTCCACACTGAGTACCCAACAACTGTAGGCAACAAAGTAAAAAATTTAGTCGCCACTGCAAACTGGCGCCCGGGATTTGTGCACCTCTGTCCTGATTTGTACTGCCACTTCGCAAACCCTGATTATCGCCTAATCGAGACCCCAAATAGCCTCAATTAGCGTGCTTGTACTGTATTAACAACGAGCACTGCTGAAACTCATAATAACGCTCACATGCCTAGTGCATATGCTCGTGTGTCAATTCCTGCATACCTGCCATGTGTATTTCTTAGTTTTATTTTTGTGAAGAACTTATACAGCCTTAATACAGCTACTGCATAAAGGTGAAGGCAAATTTGTTTCTGCCCACCCAATGAAGGCATATAGGGGGAGCAGAAGTAGAGCTCCACTCATTCTTAACCTTGGCACTAGGCGCAGGTGATTGGTTAACTTCACGCCCCATTAGTTTACCAGCTGAGGAAGAACCACCAGTGCCCATTGAATAGGATGTTGGGTGGGCAGAGACTATTCGCACTTGTAGCAGAAGTCAGTATGACCCCCTAAAGGCACCCAACTAAGGCGGTAAATCCGTCAACGTAAGCACAGTCCCCTTTATATATGGTTGCCCTGTTACAGCCCGGCAGTGAGTTGCATGCGCAGGAAAGGCTAAAGGGACGAAGGGTCGGTCTCAGTCCTCATAGCTTATTGGTTTGCTAGTTTTGCTTGCATTTGAACTTTTGGCTCTGCATGCGATTTTCATTTCTTGGCATAAGGTTGGGGACAAAGCACTTACTTTTATTCGTTGTCCACCGGGTGGAGAAGGGGGCATACATACTGTGTGATATGGATACCACATGATGGCCTGCTTTACAGTGGATGTGTGTTTGTTCCAGCAGCACCCACTGCGGCATCACCAGAACCGACACAAACGCCAACATGCTCGTGCCGCGTCGCAGACTTACCTGCCCGGGAGTTTTGTGGTAGACGGTGGCGCCGCTGTAGCGCCAGAATCCGGCAACTGGGGACCATGGTCCGAACCCAGTGACTGCTCTCGCTCCTGTGGCGGTGGCGTAGCCTTCCAGACCCGCCGGTGTCGAGACATCAGGTAACAAGAGGCGTTTACATTGTAGAAAATTCGGGTTGCAATAATAGTACGTTACTTCATGATGGTAAATCACAAGTTCAGATCTGTGTACCATTCTGAATGTGTAGAGGATGTTTTTTTTCTTGCTTGACTGATAAACACCTGCCAAACGCTCCGCCCGATGCTGTACCACAGTTGCGTCTTAAGCCGCGTGTCGGGGAGGCTTGACAGTCGATGACGGAAGCTAGTCAAACGATCGCAGTGGTAGTAACCGTTAGAAAGTCTAATAAAGACTCGGTAGACGGTGGGGCTGACTGTTATCTGTCAAGTAGGAAAAAACACCCTATAAATTCTTATATGCTTGGGACGAAACTGTTAAACTGCGTCCTAGAGGAATATGATATGAGCATATGGAGTGGATGTATTTGGCTCAAGGTAGGGACAAGTGGCGGTCTGTTATGGACTCGGGGTTCCTTCAAAACCTGGAATTTCTTGGCTGCCCGAACTGTGCCCCACTACTTGTCCACATCGTGCCCGCCACAGTTCTGTCATTTATTGTATCGTGGGAAGAGCTTTTCTGTCACCTACTGATAGAAGTTTTCGGCTGTCGTGTTACTTCTGTTCTCACCTCGCGATCGTCTTTAAATTTGTGGCCGCGAAGATTTTTCTTCAGTGCTGAGCGCCGATGATAATCGCTCGGCGACAGGTAGTCCTACGTGTAACTTTCCTCCGTAAAATGAGACCAGTAGGCGTCTGAGATTGCTATGCTATCTGTGCGTTTCGCATTTCAAATGTTTAACCATTAGTTCGATTTTCGTGAAGCATGATACGAACATTGTGCTGTGTGATCACACAGCAACCGGGTACCTTTTAATTTTCCGCGATTAATAGTAATAGCTTTGCAGACACGAGAACCTTTGACGTAGGCGACACTTATTTTAGGTTACTAGAATGATGTGCGAGAATAGATTTTTGCGACTAAAAATTTTGTCAAGGTTAAAATTGTGATGTGAAAGGATGATACGCCTGCAAGCATTTTATCTGTCTGCAAATTTTCTAGAGGTAACTACTGACACATTGAAGCTAGGTATGTGAGCAAATCATAAACATGCCTGGAAATTATATATGAAGTGCTGTGTGTAAGTCCACAGTTACTAGCTTTGGAGCTGTTTTAGCCAAAGATACAGACTCTGTACATAAGTGATTAGTTACTGACAAAAATATAATAATAATAATAATAATAATAATAATAATATCAAGTAACTACAGAAAACAGCCATATTTGGCACTGCACACACAGTTCGGGAAGCAGGCCTACTAATGTAAAAGTACAAAACGTTTATTGTGGCAAATAGCATTACATGTATAATGAATTGTAACGACAGAATAGCCACAACACCATACATGCTAGAAATATAGTTTGTTTCAGGTATATAATTGTAAATATCCCACATAAATGTAATAATAATAATAATAATAATAATAATGTGTAGAAATGC
The DNA here is from genome assembly GCA_013340265.1 of Coptotermes formosanus. NCBI lineage: Eukaryota > Metazoa > Arthropoda > Insecta > Blattodea > Rhinotermitidae > Coptotermes > Coptotermes formosanus. Next base: position 363,347 of record BLKM01004955.1, read on the forward strand.
ATACCTGTGCAGCAGGAAAGTAGACTTTGGTGCATCAGTTGGACACATGTTTTTAAAGCGATACGTCAGTTGGACACTTTCTTATCCCAGCAGATCAGTTCAACACAGGCTCACATGCTGGTAGGTCTGTTGGGCACACGCTTTTATCTGTGTAGATCAGTCAGACACATTTTCTTATCCCGGTAAGCCACTTGGACACATTTTGCTTATCTCGATAGATAAGTTGGACACGTCCCTATATCGATACGTCAGTTGGGCACACATTCTTCTCCCGATAGGCCAGGTTCATATCCCGATACGTCTGTTGGTCCCGTGTTCTTATCGCCTTAGGTCTCTTGAACGCGTTCACATTTCCGCCTTTATGCAAAACGATCGGCAGTTTACCTCGTGGAAGGTATGCTGCAAGTCGAGGCGCTCGTACTCTGATCTCATCTGCTCAAGGTTTCCTAATTAATCTCGCGATTGGTATCTGTTGAAGTATTCGCCTGCAATATGTATACCCAATTTATAACAATAGTTTGTTTTATGAAAACTTGAAGCATTTACGCCTTCTTTAAAGCTGTTTTCCAAATTGTGGGGTTCAGTGAGATTAAAGTGTAGTGTTTACCTGACTGCCAGGTGACTGATGGCTGGCCGACTGCGATCGGTGAATATGTTCACACTTGGCTGGTATGCACAACTGTTATTACGTGGATTGTGTGTATTTTAACCAACTAGGAAATGACTGCAGCGCGAAACACTTCAGGCGTGTTCACTCTGTTATTGTGGGTTGATTTTAAATTTGTATGGTCAAGAAAAACTGAATGTGCTAATTTTTGCGTTTAAGTAACGCATGTTTCAATTTTCTCCTAACGTTAGCAACAGACTTAAAATTCGTCGTAATCGATGTCTCTTAAAGGTCGAGATACTGTAAACGAAATTTACAGCCAATCGAGCTCTGTTTTGTTTCTTTCGTCAGCTCTGTCTTCGGCCTCAACACGTACCTCACAGAGAACAGAGTCTCTTTCATACATAAAACCGGTAACCGTTTTATTTTTTGTACATGTACGTAGGTCGTCTTGTAAGGTGTCTTATTTTTTCGCGATTTTAATCACATCGGCGAGTGTTGGCAGATATTAGTAATACGTTCCTAACACAAAATTTCACTGATATCCGTCAGGTGGAGTTGCGCTGTTCCGTGCTGACCGACGGACACGACGAAGCTAATAGTTGCTCTCCACAGCTGCTTTGCAAAAGCGCGTAGAAGTTCATTATCTCTCGTTAAGTATGAGACTGGCTTCACGTGTCTCAATTATTCTCAACTAGGCGCCACACTCTTTTGATCGCACTTCGCTTAAAGTCAAGGAGTATTTATTACAGTCTCCCGCTTTTCAGAGTGGTAAAGCCTCAACTGATGCGCACCAACCGTTCTTTCGACAGATCACTGTCCCTGCATTTTAAAGAAATTTTTACACTCACTTCACTCCTTTTTACGTAACTTCATAGCTCTGCCTGCATTAACGTCATGGGGAGGAGTGCTTATTCCCGAGCTGCTATTTTCGCTTTTGGTGTAGGGAGTCCCGCCTTTTATGGACCGCTACGCTTCGTTATCATGTTCACAAGATCCCGCCCCTGAACCGTGTCCTGAGCCAGTTAAATCCATTCTAACCGATGTCTGGCGAAAAAGGAAAGAGACCCTGTTAATAAAACTTTTGTTGTTGAAATGTTACAGTGTTCAGAGCTTGCACCCTTTAAAGTAGACCCCTTCGCTCTGACGCATTTCTTCATTCTCTTCTTCGACCCGGGAACTTTGTTACGTGCTTCGTCGTACGTTACGTTATGTGCTTCACGTCGTCAAAATGAGGTTCTATCATGAAACTTTTTATTTTGGGAAACAGACAAAGCAATAAGCGAGATTTGACGAATGGGGTTCATGTTCCATCGTTGTGACTTGCTCGTGAACCAAAAGCTGTTGCACCGATGAACAACCCACCTGTCGGGCCTCACCTGCCTTTTCTTTTAAACGGTCCATCACATTGAACTCTGTAAACTGTTTGCGGTTCATTTCATCCTAATATTTCAAAAGATCCATATGGAATAATATAATAATCTATGTCGATGCCATTCATCTGCAGCATAAAATTTTTTAACGTGGTGATTGAGGTTTTAAAGGCTTAAAATGTTCTTAATACAGTGATAGTAAACACAGACACACCACAGTATATATATATATTTATATATATATATAGATATATATATCACACTACGTCATTTACTCTAAGGTTGTGCCAATATACTACATGTTTCGGCTCGGCCGAGCCATCATCAGGTGCATGTATAAATGTTAAAACTCAGATCCTTAATCGTGTAACATAAAATAGCGTAAGATGGTATAAAAGCATTAGTCAAACGTCACTAGTTCACTGTTTTTGACTGCTCTTGCTTTAACGCACGAATATTTAAAATTCTGAAGTCGTTAAGGAACTTCCATATTAAAATTACATGATTTCTCTGAAGTTGGCGTATTTTAGACCGAAATATATTGGAAACCGTTTGCAAATAAATAAATAAATTAATTAATTAAATAGGCCTAGGCCCGAGTAGGGCTTTGTGCCACAGCAAAAAAAAGTCAGTCTATACAGCGACATAGAGCAGTCGTGGCTGCCGATTTACTTGCGGCTGTAATATATTTGTTTATTAACCGAAAACCCGTCTGTTCTGTTAATTATTTTGCTCATAATTTGCTTTCGAGTAAGAGTCCACGGAACATAGTCTTCCAGTCTCAAAAAGTCAATACGCAAGACACACTAACTTTTCGACAAGTACTGCAATCTCTTCTCTGACTGAATGTTACAAAGTTTCTCTGATTCATGTGTCCTGCAGATTCCGAAAATTTGTGGTATCTAAATTCAGCCTTGCCGTTTAGGTGACTGATACGGTATTGTTTTCTTAAATGTGTGTTTCTGTGTAATTAATTTTCGAATAACTGTTTATTTGTACAAGTTAACTGACAAAAACTGTGTTCGATCGCTAGTTCCAATGCAGGCCCTGCATATAACATGTTGTTTTCTGTTTGCAGCGATACTGGGACGGATCTTTGCCAGGGCGGTAGCAAGAGGTATTTCTCCTGTAACATTCAGGTTGGTGATGGACTCTTTAATAACAACTGCTGTAGGCACAACCAGACATGCAGCGCTTTTTTTGAATGTCACAGTAAATAAATTAGACGCTTTCTGCAAACAGATACCTTTAAGTCACAGTCTTGATGGGGGCTTTCTTTCAGACTCATCAGTTTTTTCATTGTCCCTATGCTAAAGGCAGCTAAGCCCCGGGAAAACTTCTAGGTCGTTACTTCCATATCAGACTCTGATTTGAAATATGGTGGGTCTTTGCTTGGAAATCTTTTGGTTCATATGTAACTTTTGTCGCATGATGTAACCTACTCAGCTTAGCCTTGTTAAGAAAACAGATAGAGTAGCAGATAAAAACTACAGTTATATATTATAAACGTTGTAATTCAGCTTAGCATTACCCAGTACAGTTAAATTTTAATAGCAGGCAGCAAAGGTAAATACATTTTAATAACATGGTTGGTTAAGTGGACGTGTTCAGAAACGTGCGGCAAATGAGATCCCTAGCTTTATACCTTACTTTACGTGTGCTTTCGTCGTTGCCTTTAATTACCTTGGCTAGACAAGCTGCGAATGTTATGGACATAGTATTTCAAAGTTCAAGCGTATTTGTTATTCATTTTCATTGCTTTCTTTTGGGTGGTCTAGGATGCCGAACTTCAGCTTTTCTCAGTCGTTTGTAATTTAATACTGTCAATCCTTAGATAAATTACCGTTACGTTAGTTGTTTAATGGAATAGTGTTCTTTACAATTGTCACTAATATATTAAAAAGAAAGTAACAATTTCAATAATAATAATAATAATAATAATAATATCAACGACCATCGAGTTCTTGGCCTGTAACTGTTCCTTTTAGTTTCCTGTCTTATCTGTGTCCTTCATATCCTATTGATTGAGCAGATTCTGTTTGCTAAATGTTCTAACCATTTCTTTTCACAATTTTGTATTAATGTGTTTCTATTATTCCCATTTGTTCTGCGTTGTTGGGTCTCCGTTGTATTTAGGATTCATCGCGCTGTATCCTGTGAACGCTGTAACAGTATCTTTTCTGCTGTCTCTGTTATTCTAATTCTTTTTCTCTGGTAACATTTAACCTTTCGATCCATATCAACACAAATATGTAGCTATTACTCCACATATTTTGACTAAGGTTTGCTTCTGGTATTTCATTTCTTGGTAATACCAGCTGTAATAACCACCAAGAAATACAAACTGCCTGTTCAAAGAAATCAAAAACAGATTAAATTCTGAGAGTGCCTCTTACCATTCGTTAGAGAATTTGTTCTTCTCATTTGGTATACAAAAGCATAGAGACTAAATTATACAGAACAATAATTTAGCCTGTTGTTTTTTATGGGTGTTAAGGTCTCTGAAACTGATAGAAAAACACGGGCTCAGGCTTTTCAAAAGTGCGGTGCTGAGAAAGGTGTTTGACGCTTAGAGTGATCAGTTTACAAGGAAGCGTAGGAAAGTGCACAGCAAGGAGCATTATTTTCGGCACTCTTCGCCAATTCAAAGAGAAAACGAACAGAGCATGTGACACGCATGGGGAGAAAAGTGTATGCAAGGTTTAGGTGGGAAAATCTGAACGAAGGAGACTACTTGGAAGACTTAGGCGTACATGGGAGAATAATATTAAAGTGAATCTGACGTATGGTTTTAGGGCGTGGACTAGATTCATCTGACTCAGGATAGGGGCAAATGGCGGCCTGTCTTGAACATAGTAATAAACATTTCGGTTAGTGAAATGTGGTGAATTTTTTAGTAGCTGCTGAAATATAAGCTTCACAAGTAGGGTGCTGTTACATATAGTCAGTCAGTCAGTCAGTCAGTCAGTTAGTTAGTTAGTTAGTTAGTTAGTTAGTTAGTCATTCTGTCAGTTAGTAGTAACAGTAGGTACTTGCAGCACGTGCTTTTTTATGGTACTCTCACCTTTGCTTACGGTGACACATTAGATATATATTATAAATACAGAACTCGGAAAAAAATAGATGTTGTTTGTTGGTTTTGTTCCAACACTATTATCACACTAGGAAAAAATAATATGAACAGATCCCTTTGCTAAAGTGTTTAATAAGAAGACGAGGGACTCTTTCAGAGTTGCCTACTGTCACCGCGGCCAGAGCGTCACTTTTTTTACAACAAAATGCTGTTGACACATCTAGTTTGGTCTACTGCTTTGTGACACCGTGTGTTCTGGTATGTGGCCGCAGACACACGCCTTAGACCGCGCGGCCAACGGGATCGACGGACATACTGACTCTATTCTCATTAAAATAAGAGAAACGAGCCCGTCATATAACTGGGCTGGCTTAAGGTCGACGGGCTAATTCACTCCGCCCTTCCTTAGGCTTTTCTTGATTCATGGCCATTGATGAAGTTATTAAAATACTGATTATTATAATATTTGTTAAAACCTTCGAAAATCTGACCTTACACACGTTACAAAACTAAATTAGGAATGGACTATATATATCAATACCTTGTGTCGATAGCAACAGCGCAGGTGTGACTTCGGTCACAAACAAATCGTTGTATGTAATCTGATCCAGCCCAACTTGTAAACAGAATGAAGAAACGCACCATCCTTTCCTTTAATGTTTGCATTATCATAAAATTATACAGCGTCTTTGAAGAAAAATTTGATGCTTCAGATTTTACGCTACGTACGAAGCATCAGTGACTCCTAGCGACCCCACTTTTGTGTGATTCGGACGATTCTTCTCTCTCAGTTCTTCGCACTTTCCTTATCAGTTTTGTTATGCCTTTACTCATAGCCAACAAGCAGAATGGGTTTCTTTATTTCTTACAATTTAAAATTACTGACTACGTGTCAAAATATATTTTTTTAACTTTGGGGTATAATTTTTTACAGTTGGGGTGTTATTTTAAGGCTATTACAGGATGCAGCCAGTGTCGTAGATTGAGATTAACTTTTTATTGCCGCGCAGCCCCTACTTTGTATCCTCCGTGTTCTTTCGTGTTACTGTATGCTGGACAGAATCGTTTGTCAGGAACACTGCGGAGCGAACGTTGACATATATATAGGCAATAAGATTATGTTAATTTGAACGGTGTCACCACACTCCAGACGTTTCTAAACGCGACTCTTAAAACAGACAGACAAGTTTATGTTGTTTGTCTACCCTGGTGGTTAAGATTCTGTAGGACAATTGCGATAAACAGTTTTTTGCATTTTTTGCTTGGACTGGATCCCAGAGGAGACGGGATAATTCAGTCAGTATAGTGGGCTGTACGACCGAGGGATCGCGGTTTGATTCGTGGCAACCCCTTCAGAATGGATGTAGCACCCAACTTTCCGTCCACTGTGTAGGGGGAGACCGCCTATATTGGACCCCCTAAGAACAGAAGCGTTTTGCCACGAATATGGAAGGAGAAAAGTTAAAGAAATAATTTTCTCTCAGAAAGGCATCTATTAGGTATTAAACCACGTTTATTTTCCTTATTACACAAGAAAGTACTACATTTTAAAAATTATTCTTAAAAGTCCGCATCGGTCCAATTTAAGAATACATATTCCTAAATTGAACCACTGTGACAACAATATTTCACAGTGCGCAAAACACAGAGTGATTCATGAATTATGGTCATTGCTGTAGGAGATGATTCCTGAGGTCCTTGTGATAAAAAAGTTCACATAAACAAGTTTCTGATTTTGAACGATTACGGAGTTATGGCCGCTTGAAAGTTACGGATTGTTGAAAATATATGGAATAAAAGTAATAAACACTATCTGATAAATTGAAGGTCTAAATAAATGTAACGTCGTGGCATTACCTTTAATTTACACCGACCTGTGCTTAAAGCAGGTTTTCGAAAATCTGACCCTCATCCACCACCTCGACGCTCTGTTGTGAATAGCGCGCATTCCGTGTTGAAGCGTCAGCTGATAACAAGGAAAACGCACCTGCCGGCCAGAGTCACGTTGCAAGAATTGCGTTTAAGCGGTACGAGATAAACCTGGAATTTCTTACATCGCCCGCCTTCGTTAGTAGGAACGAATGTGCTTGCGGTCGTATGCATTACGCGCGGTTCACAGGATCGGGGTTCTGAGAGTTGGAAAAAGTCCATAGCGCCATAACCACTGAGAACCGAACGCGTCACAAAAACCTCAGGAACCATCTCGTGCAGTAATATCCATACACCGCATACACAAATCAGCTAAATCCATTCTTCCCAATTGTACTTCTTCTTCTTCGGTCCCACATTTGCTCACTCTTGGCGGACCCACCCGGGGCACCCCATACGTTGGGTCGTATCACTCCATTCGTCCAACTTGCAGAATTTGCAAAACCAGCTCGGCCTACGTTTTACAACGCTTTCTGGAAAGGGAAACTTGAGCTTCTTGGTTTCACATGAAACTTTCTTTTCCATCTGCACTTTGTGAGGTGTGCTGGTGGGGACTGTAGTAGCGGTTGTCTTCACTGTCACAGCTTCGAAAAATTATTCAGAAGAGTTTGATCTCATTTTCCTAAAATGGACCATACGAAATAGGTGGTCCAATATCGGAAATTATGGCCCGTCCAATTTAGAACACCACGCCATTTTTCTTTTCATCAAAGGCACTCAGAGACTGGATGGTACAATATCATATGTGCAGGCTTCAATTGCGTCCCAAGGAAGTTGTGTTTGCACCTCTGTAGATGGTACTTACCTCAGCTAAACAAAATTAAATTCAGAAACATAGACGTAGAAGTGAAAAATAAGACGAAGCACTTATACAACACAATCAAACGCGTCACAACGAGTCCAGCTTCCTGATCACTGCTAAACGCCTTCCTTCAAAAGTACGACAACAAGCTTCGACTTTTTGACGTTAAAGCGCAGACCATTACGATCTGTCAAACTCTAGAGCAACGGTCCAATACATGAAGTGGTCCAATTACGCGGTCTTCCCCTACCTGGAGCTCTTTTCCCGGGGTAAAGCAGCGGGGACGTGAAGCTCTCAGTCGCTTGAGATGAAAATTTGCGTCACGAGATCAAATTCTGTACATCGCTGTATATTGCTAGACTAAAAGTCAATAGAAAGGAATGAGCCGCACTGTCGCACAAGAACTACAGCACTGGGATGATATCTCGTGTGTAGGACGCTTATCTACAGGGTGAAGGGAAGATTGATAGTGTGCTGATGTGGTCTTCTAATAAAGGACCTTCATATTTTGTATTCCTTCGTTTGTTTAGAGTTGACCGAAATTTGATGTAATAATAATAATAATAATAATAATAATAATAACCGTGCTGCAGCAGAACTACTTAAGTGTAGTTGTGCTGCACGGCTATTATTATTATTATTATTTGATTTTAAGCACAACGAGATGGCACACATAAAGATTATTAACGAAATTTGACGATTTACGTGCTACGGGGGACAGTAAGCCGAAACAAGCTGGTAAGATGTCAACTATAGAACATATCCTGTTCACATCTTAATGTAAGCACTTGTAACAGAAATTGCAGGATGACTTCCTCTTAACGTTGTCGATGGAAGGTTTTCCGACGAATTGCTATCCCAGTAGCGCTGCTGTGTCTGCGGCAGTGTGCCGGACGCCTCCTGTTCCAATTGCTTCTAGGAACGCGCAACCGTGGCTACACTTTTTTCTTGTTCATCTAACGTTTCTCGATGTCCTGAACGTTTGTGCCACGTCCTGATGTCACGCGCCAGTTACTGATGCTGCACTGAGTGTTGCTTTGGGTCCCGTTGTACATAGTTCCCGTTATCATTCAGCAAGTCGAACAAATTGTTCGAGTTAATCATATTTTCTGATTTTGATGATAGGCCTGTATATAGTATAAATCCCGTCGAAATTTCAGCTGGAAGTTGTGACAATTTCAGGCTTTAGCTGTGATTTCCACCAATAACCCTGCAGTTGAACCATTCGTTTATATAGAAAAATACTGTGAAATCACAATTTCACTAAATATTCACACCAGTGTTTGAAAATTTCTTACGTGACAAATTGACGGAAGTGGTCCGCAAAGTACGAAGCTGCGAAGTCTACCGAAGCGTACGCAACTCTTGACTGCTTCATTACAACAGGAATCAGTGCTGTTTGGCCAAAGTATTTTAAACTTTAACGGTAATGCGGCTGTGACTCAGTCACTCGGAAACAAAACGCTTTATACATGTATACACATAAATGTTCAACACTGAAGGCATCTAAACTTACAGTTGTTCCTGTCCTTAATTAAATGCCACGCCACAGAATCATGGGGGCGTGGCGGTATAGCCCCACAAGTTCCTAATGTCCACTTGTACGCTCATCAATACTGCTATTTATGAAATGCTAACGGCAGTTTCCGTTTATACGTTATCATATAAAATTCACAACGTATGGCAGGGCTGAAGACTGACGCCTTGTGTCTCAACATTCGCCTGGAGGTGCTGAGGAAAACCGGGAAAGTACTTGGGAAAGTCCCGTTTACTTTCGAAATGCATGGGCAAAACTCCGGAATTCAAGCCAAAGGCTTTGTAGCTGTGACCAGAGGTGACTTGGTCATGTCCCTGCAGGAGGCAAGCGACGCGCGCTGCAGTCAGCAGCTTGCAGTGGCAGGCATCTCCCATTTTTATGCTGTGGGGGCTAGGACTTGATTTACGGTTAATGCCTGGACCTCGTACTGTCGGGGTCGTAACACCCATGATGACAGCAAAAGGCGCGAAGGTCGGAAGCCACTACAGTAAAGCGCGGGACTAAGGAATGCCTTGCTGCTGCTGCTGCTGCTGCTGTTGCTGGACTTGTAAGAAATAAACAACTCTTCAAGATTTCGATCATTCACGTGGTCATATTTGGGCCTAATTGGTTTTCAGCACAAATTCGTATTTTCGTCCGTATTTATAGGTTCTATTATTATTATTATTATTATTATTATTATTATTATTATTATTACATTATCCCCTTTATGCAGGGTATTCACACTTATAAACCTGAAACAAACCATGTTTCTAGGGTACGCAGTGTGGCAGCTATTCTGCGGGTACTGTTAATGGTGCATATAACGCTGTCTTCAATACTAAACTCCTTTGTGCTTCTACATTAGCACTTTCCGCAGTATGTGTGCTGTGCCCAATATAGCTGTTTTCTGTAGTTCCTTCATATCGTGCTTTCCCGGTATGCTGCTCAAGTATTTTCTGAAGGATTTTGAAACGGTTCCAGTTGCTCCTATTACTACTGGAGTCACCTTTGTTTTTACATTCCACATGCGCTGTATTTCTATTATAAGGTCTTTATATTTTAGAATCTTCTCGGCTTCTTTCTTCATCATATTTCTGTCTCCCGGGATTGCTACATCAATTAGCATACATGTTCGTTCTTCATTATCCCGGATTACGATGTCAGGTTTATTGTTGCGGATGTTTCTGTCGGTTTGCACTTGTTGATTCCATAATATGGTGACCTTGCCCACTTGACTTGTTTCTCCTGACTTTGGTACATGTTCATACCAGAGTTCACTGTCTAATTTTACCCTTAGTTCCTTACATATATTGCAGTGTAGCTGAGCACACACCCTATCTTGTCGTTTGATGTATTGTTCTTTTGCCAATATTGGGCACGCTGACATAACGTGGTCTACTGTCTCCTCAAATTGGTGACACAATCTGCATTTGCTATCTGTTTCTCTTTGCAGTATTTTTTTTGCATGGTATTTTGTTTGTAGTGCTTGGTCCTGTGCTGCCACTATTTCACTTTCTGTTTCTGCTTTCAGGTCTCCCTTTGACAGCCAGAGGAACTTGTCTTCCTCGCTGATGGGCTGTTTATCAGTGCTTCTAGTGTACTGGCCATGCATTACTTTGTTTTCCCATTTTTTCTTTAAGGACTCTTCCAATCGTGCCTCTGTGTTTTTTATTCCATCTTGTTTCATGTCATTGTTCACGTTTGATTGACTTAATTCATTTATGATCTTCGCTGCAGCTCTAACTTTTGAATTCATATTTGGTTGATTGCTGTCGTGGCTTTTAATAATATTTACAAACTGGTCTTATTTACACTTTTTGTTAAGATATTCTGCTATATTAATTATCTCTGTATGCTGCTTCAATTTGTGACAGGACTCTTGCTCCTTATTTCCTTTTTACCTACAACCTACACATTGTTAATATCTTTCTGGTTTTCCTATCAATTTGTTTGATTTCTTCTAATCTCCAATTAATTATACAAAAACTCTATCTTAATACTAGGACAGCTAATGCTCCAATTGCTATAATTTTTGTTTTAGCATTTAATTCAGATATCAGTATCATTTCTTAGTCTCCTGGTATATTCCTTCTTCAATGTTTCGTTCATTTGCGGATGTTGTATGCCGTCACTTTCCTCAATGCCAAGGTGCTTGTATGTCTTTTCCTGTTCAAGCTCTTGTATTTCTGTGCTGATGTCCACCACTAAATTTTGCGAGTGGACTAGTTTTCCTTTCTTAAATACTATCTTAGCACACTTGTCAAACCCAGATTCCATATAGATATCATCACTGAAGGCTGTAACTGTCTGTATCTCTTTTTGAAGCTACTCTTCTGATTTGCCTATTATTATTATTATTATTATTATTATTATTAAGTCACAGCAGTTTAGCTGGTTTTCAAAGAGTACGGGTCACTGACCAAGCACTTCTTATTCTTCATTCCGCTAAGAACCTTTGAAACTTATGACACTTATTGAGTATTACTTATTTCTGTATGGGATCCTTGAAAATGGAACGGATAGGTTGTACCGAAGCATCGGTAACTGGCCACCAACGTACGCTGCGTAACATCACCAGAACAACGGAGCTCTCATTTACAACACGGCGGAAGCCTGAAATCACGCCAAACGACAGATCGCTGGTTGTTGTTCTTACGCTATCACGGATTAGGCATTTCGCCCTTTTCGATGCAGAATTGCGTCCGAAAATTTTTAAAGATTTATTTCACAGCACTGCCAATAGCTCAGAATATATAACGTGTAGCAGGGAAGCACAGATTTTCCAAAAATCTCAGAATTTTAGGGTTCAGGTGCGGTGACATGAAGCAAGTTTCATGGTGAGAATTCATCAATGTTAGATGCCAGCGTACAAAATGTAGTCAGCTGTACTACCTGGCGTCCGGGATTTGTACACCCCTGGACTGTAGTCTCAAATGGTATGATTGTTAGTGAATGATGAATTGTGGAGGATGTAGAGGAAATACGTCGGACCGAAATTGTGGTAGTGGAGAGACTGAGGAAAACCACAGAATTCTTAGTATAGGTCTAGTCGGTGTCCCAGCCAACATTCGGGCTAGGTAGTTCCTCAATACGGAGTGCAGACGTTGCCGTTGGGACGTCTTGCTCTGTAAGTTAGTGACAGGGGATCTTTTGGCCATACCTGGGTATTAAGATTGGTATTTCGGTGTTTATGTTGCAAGCAGGGCTGAAGTGTTTGTCGAATTTCAAAAGTATGCCACATGCCCTGACCGTATGCCCCTAGAATCGTATAGACACACCATCTTTATGATACGCCTGATTTGTGCCTTTCGATCGAAGAGTATATAAAACGTGAAACATGACACCTGGCTTTGATGGAATAACATGAACTGCAGACGTTTGAAAACAAACTGCCCAAGAAAACATTTGAACTTGAGAACGATGAAATAATCGAGTAATTTTGGATATTACGAGCACATTACGAGGAACTGACTAAGTGATTTACGAAGCGTGCCTAGAACTGTCAAGTCATTGATATTTAGGAGGCTACGAAGGGATCGGTGTATGACTAGAATGTGGGAGGCAAAGACTGCATGCATAATTTTGTTGAGAAAATCACTTGGAAGGGCGAGAAGGGCATAGGGGAGTAGTAAGATGGATATTAGATATAAATTGGAGGTGGGGTGAAACTGGTTCAGGATCCAACCCTGGCGTTATCTGTACGGAACCCGCTGTTTTTGCTGTCACAATCTTAGTTGTAGGAAGTTATCTGCCTTCGTCTGTTGTCTCGAAAGCAGCTCACTGTAAGTCTACGGTAAAGTATAATGTATTCACCAGTGCACCGCAAATTATGTTTAGTGTTAGAAAATTATGACGTCGTGAGACGTGTTGGCTACCCTTCTTCGTAAAATGGCACAGTATATAACAGTTGCGAATGAGAAAATTGTGGGAGCCACTGAATTAGACTGTATTTTACGTTTGTGGATGAATTGCGGTTGTTGCAGGATGGCGACCGCAGTGAAGCCCACACGTGGGACTAACCAGGGTAACACAAGTAGACTGGAGTCAGTGCTGACACAATGATGGATGCTCTCTGAAGTACCTGCATTGAATGCTTGTAACAGAACATAGCGTGAATTCATACAGATAGGCCGTATAGCTTATTACGTAATCAAAACCCTAACAACATTATTTGATTCAAAAGGAAATCTATTAAGCCCCTTCCTAGGACAACCAAAACCAATGTTGATGAATGGGTCTGTGGAGAAAAGCGGTTAGAATACGGTGCGTGCAAACTTATGCCCTTTGGTGACTTAAGTGTAGGTGTAGGGGTCGCCATATAAGTCAGCCGCGACATGCGCGAAAGAAGGTTCAGCAGACTGGATAGCGACGACGCTGATAGCGATCGCATAAAATTGATTGTTGCCTGCAACTGAATGTAAGTGAAAGATAAGATCACTATGCCTGTAGAATTCTGTGTTCAACAGGGGGCTTGGATGATTGCACTCGGGAGGGATCTCAGGCACCATGTTTGTCACATGGTCAGTCTGCTTCAAGTTTTTAAAACGGAAATGTTGTTTAAACGCATTGTAAGCGGAACGCAGCTTCGCAGTAATTTATTTCGAGTTGACAACAGCGCATTTTAGCCGGCCCACGCACACATCCGCCCTTCAACCCTACGCTGCCACGTTGGCATTAACGTGAGATAAAAGGGACTTTCCAGGCATCGGCATCACTAAGTAACGTCAAGAGTATCGTGGCTAGAAGCAACATGACTGATGTAGCAACTATGGTGCTGGAGAGGGACAAAAGCCGATCAGGAAGTCTGACCGGTTGCCGTGTCTGTGTCGCGGCGGACTTGTGCGGCTTGAGCCATAGGGCTACTCTATTATGGCCACGCCACGAGTAGGCGCGTAGTGTACGTAGAATTTGCGAGAGGGCAACTATGCGCATGCGCGCTACACTGGTACCGAACACTTCCTATCTTGCATACATCATTTGTGCCTAACTTCATTCTCCTCTAGTGCAGGCAACTGGCCAAATATTTTCGGGATACAGGTCAGCGTGGATTTCCTCTCGCCCCGCCTGTCCAGCCCTGACGACTCCTCGTGGCGTACCCATAGTACTTTTCTCTCCGCTGCTGCCCACTATCTGAAAGAATATTCATTGTCTTTTTCGAAGGTTCCCAGGCTTCGCCCGGTCTGGAAGACTGATGTTCGTCACAGTTAGACCTACATATATAACGCAACTCAGTGCTAACTCACAGAAAACACAACCGTGTTCAGCATCAGTAGCAACCTGTTAATGCTGTGTGGAGAAGCAATCGCTTTGTTGTAGGAATCACATGAAATGCATAAATACACTGCGGAGCAGCGTTCCCTCTAAGCTGCGCGGGTACGCGGCCGCGCATTAGCTAAAATTCTCCCGCGCACAGTGAACTGTTGCCGCGCAGCTGGAATTTTTCAGTTTCCATTTTAAATATTCTTATTATGCATATTACCGAGGAAACTTTTAAAGTGCCGCGTAGCTGTCAGGTCGTGTAAGAATCTTGCTCAGAGCAGTAGCAGGTCCCCGAAGCGATAAAGTATATTAGAGGGTACGTTGCTGCAGAGGAATGCATACTTTATTGGTGTTGCATCAGGTCGAACAAAATTATTAGTGGGTTGTACAGGGTTAAGTGATTAGAAAGCAAGTTGAAGTATACAGCCCATCAAAACCAGGGACATAGTGCAGTGGCGCACCGAGAATTTTTCCTCGGGGGGGGGGGGGGGGCGGACCCCGAGACTCTATAATTTATGTGTGATTTTAAAAATTGTGTTGTAAAAATCATGTTGTAAGTACAACATAACACTGTTTGTAACCGCATTTATATACCTACAACTAAAACTACATGTTTCATGACTCAACCACAGTGTCCTATCTTCTTTTTTTAAATTTTATTAATTTATTTTTCAAAATTCTAGTCATCAGCCGACGTCAGTGGCTGATTTTGGGTGAAGGAAAAATCGCATTAGACATTTGATATCATAATATATAAAACATCTGTGTTTTTTAAATTTCGGTTTTGGGGTTTGGGGGGAGGGTGCAGCCCGGCAGCCCCCCACCTCCCTTGGGTGCGCACTTGGCATCGTGAGTATTCAGACTCCCGAAGCCGTGCAACTGACATCTTTGTTCTTCTTGGCTATTGCTCCCTGTCCACTGGACATGTGACTCTTGAAGATGAGGCCACTACGTAGTCTCGAAATGCTGGGCAACAAACAGCCAGTAACGAAGGGAAATATCGGAGAAGAACTAAGATCTCAAGAGTAGGGTCATCTACGTCATCTTCCTAAAGGCCTTAATGATACCAAATTTATGGTAGTTAAGTGTCTGTGGTACTTCATCGAAAGGTCTCCTGGAACCCAAAGCTGCACAATCAGCACACTTCGTCTCCCTTACGAGAAGGAATCGGATAGCGCTGTATAAGGAAACAAATCGCCGTTGGCTATAAGCATCGTCTGGAACGCACACGTACACTGTGTGGGCACAATGTAAAGGTTTTGAATGTGAAACCTCGTGGTACATATAGCTGCCGCTGGGCTTTAGATGGTTAAAACACATGTAAGGGGTGGTGTTATCTGGTCAGTTCCTAGGCGCGACCGCTCTGGGTGCCACTTGTGCTGTAACAAGCACCTGCACTAGACGCTAAGTCCCACAAGGGACTGAAGCTTAATACTGTAGCATTAAATACAAAGTGTGTATGAGATGTTAGTAGAATTTAAAGGACATTTGGGAACGTTTAGGCAGTGATAAGACAGTAACATTAAGGCGTATATAAATTGGGTTTGAAGGCAAGAGCTGGATTGGACTGGGTTAGGACTGGGTACACTGGCGCACTTTTGTGAAGATAACTGGCAGTGTAACTTCGGAGTTCATAAAAAGCAGGTAATTTCTTGATAAGCCGAGGAAAGAGCAAATATTAGAACGACTCTCGAATCGTTAAGACAGGTGGTTAGTGTGTGAGAATTGGTGTTCTCATCTGGGCTGTGACGCCGTGTAGTAGGGCAGAAATTTAACAGCGTCCCGGGGGAACCTGATGTCTCCGTTTTCAGGATTCAGGAATTTAATTTAGGTTGGATGGAGGCAATAGGTTCCTCCGAAGCGTTGTCAGATTTCTACGAAAATATATTACGAAGTCAGCGTTAAAAGTCAGTATTCTTCGGATAGTTTTTACATCGTACATAACAACAGTGCGTGGAGACTTCGTCCTTTTTCCGTGTACAGGCCATACACTTCAATGTGGAAAGTACAAACATGGTGACCCACATGTCTTAGACGATTTAAAAATCAAAATTAAGTTAAAGACTCGCATTGGTGTTGCTTTGAGCGTCTGAGTCAGACTTATTTTCAGGCGATTCGTACGGAGACTATGAAACTGTTTGTGGCAGACGGGGGCAATGGATTGCATATCGTCATAACATGCCCGCGGTACTGCGAAAGGGACTTTTAAACCCGATCGGGAACTGGGTCAGGAATTGGTTGATTTGGGCTAACTCACTTGACCTGTTGGATTTCTGTGGGGCGCTTTAAACTTTTACTCTTCTCAGGGAAGAACTCTCAGCTGTACACATTCGATCTCGAGCAGCAGATAACCGAGACTCAAAACCCGACGCTCACTTTGACACCCTTGGCAATACAATTTCTTATCTCCTCTACAAGGTCATCATGAAACATAGGTACATGTGATTGTTGTCGACGGAACTCCCGCTCGATGTTCCGTGCAGTATTGTCCTGTCAAGCCATTCAGGGTCATAGGCATAGCATTAGTCTATAGGAGAATGAACATGTACCGATAGAAATTACGTTCTCACTGTTAAGATGTTCGCATACTGAGTGGTTCAATAAAGGTTATCGGTAGTAGAAATCAAATTCCATTTATTGTATGAGTAAAATGGCCTTGCTGGTTTTCATCGAGAAGTCACGTTTCTTCTGTTAGATTACACCACTTTGGGACAAAGGTATTTTAAATGCATTTCCAAGCTGCAGATAATAAGTTATTATTGTAGTTTGCTTTTTGATTGAATTGGACTGAATCGAAGTGGGCTGGACTGGTTGGTTATTTGGCTGATGGTTTGCAGTCGACCTGAATGCAGTAGTTGTATACTAATGTGAGCTTCTGTCAAAATATTAAACTCAGAAGTTGTATTTAAATCTGAAGTAACCCAGAGCTTCATGGTTACGTCTCTTATGCACTAGATGTAATAGTCATACAGGCACAGCTCTCTTTCTGGAATTAGATGTACGGCTTTTTCTTCGCAATCCATAATTGACTGTCCCACCAAGAGTCTGTCGATGGAGTTTCGTTTATGACAAAGTTGTGTACATCATAAGGGTCATGTTGATATTAAGGCAGGGGATGCTCACCCTATCCCTTGTTGTTGTAAAAGAAATTAAATTATCACAATATCGTCAAATTTGAATGTTTGAAATTTAGGTATCAAGACACCTCAAAAACCGTAGAGTTGAATGGACTTTAAAAATGATAGGTGTTCGTTGGTTTAACAGATTTAACCGTATGGGCGTGGAGATGATGCCGGTCTATATAGGGGTACAATGATTTATAATGCGTACTAAGTGTATATGAATTTGGCTTATTCCCTTCCAAAATGTGGGCAGGGATAAGTGCCATAAAACGCAAGCGCCACGTTTCTTTGCCTGCCGAAATTCGATATGAATTAATATACGCATTCTTGCACAAGCTCTTATTATTTTTGTCTTTTTTAATCTTCTTATTTTCTTTGAATATTTGCACGCTTTGGTATGAAATTTCCAGGGACGACGTCTGCAATGCATGGAGCTTTACCTCCCCTTCTGTTTACTCATTTCGTTTTTCTGTAGTCGTGAGCCAGTGTAAGGAAATCAGACTAGAAGTTAGACGCTTGGAAACACATTTAAATAAAAATTATTTGTAAAGCAGTGTGACAATGTAGAAACAGAGACATTCACGTACCTCTACCCCTGTGAGATATGGAGATATATTTGCTTATTGAATTCCTTTTCACTTATACATCTGACACTTCGTGCATGTTCAGTTTCTCAGACTGTGGTTTTGTTCCCTCTATGGTTACCATACATCATCATTTTCAATTCGTACTAAAATAGTTAATCTGTGGGCATTATTTTTAATCGACTCAGAATAACGCCTGTACATATTAGACCTAAAAGTGACCGCTGTTCTCATAAGCGTAACTTGGCTAATAAGGGGGGGGGCGGGGGGGCCGAAACTGACCATGAGTATTAGAAACTTTATTTTACAAAGGAGTCAGATTTTAAAGAAGGGAAAATTGGTCCCATAAAACGCAAGTTTTTCATTTTCCTTTTTCGGTCTATTTTTTATTTGTCATTATTCAATTCAGTAGCCAAATAAACTAACCCTAGGTTGAAAAATATTGCAGGGAGGAGGGGCATCTGCCCCTCCCCCCACGTTACGCCTGTGACTGTTCTCATGAGTATAAGAACACTGAAGCCTTGTGTTTTGCACTTTCCAAGTCTCTTTTTTGCATGGGACTAGCACAAGAAGGTGGGGAACTGTTGAGGTCTCCGCTCTTCTGGGATGTGACGCGTCGTTAGTTTGTGATGGGTACCCGAAAATTCGAGGCAGCGTGGTGGTCTCCAAACGACTGGCACCAATCACCCAGTGGTCCGACAACACGTCTCAGATGAAGGGAGACCATACCTGTACCGGTGTGAAAACCTGAAGACTTTGAGAACCATTGTTGTGTGTGTAGAAGTGTTGGTCAGGAATTACACTTGAGTGACGTTACGGTCACCTATCGGCTAATTACGATATTATTTCTGATTGTGTAATTGTTTCCCCTGTTTCAGGATTGCCCCGAAGTCTCGACAGATTTCCGAGCAGAGCAGTGCGCCGAATTTAATGCAGTTCCGCTCGAAGGAAGATATTACAAGTAAGCAAAGTTGCATTCTTTACTATCGTGGTTTCGCTGCTATGAGTATACACGTATGTTTGGGCTAGAAGCCAGCCGTCTTCTAGCAGCCTACTGTACATGCAAAAGTTACTTCACATGCAATGCCGAGTTCTTGTTAGCTTTGAGATCCCCGAGATATTACAGTAACTTTTATGAAACTGTAAACACTTATTAAAATGAAAATGGAAATTTCGGAACTTGCTTAAAATACTATACATGCATGTTTATATGCGTGTATTAATAGTCAATGCTGCAGGTTTGTATGTAACGCTTGTGTATGTATGTGTTTAACCAAGGATCTGAAAGTGTTTCGTAAGCAGTCTTTTCGCGCCCGGGGCAAGCAATCACAATTGCCGCCCTTAAGAGAAAGCGTGAATTGAAAAACACAGTCATTTATTGAATTTGCTTTTATTTGGTTCAATAATTTGGAACTTGTTGGGCCCAGAAAGTGAATTTTTTATTTAAAATATTAATTTCCCCCATTTTGCCGCCCCTGGTACTTGCCGCCGGGACGGCTACATCACTCAACCCCTCCCCCCCTTGCAACCCCAGCCCCAGCTGCATCCTTGTGTATAAATACGTTTATGTCACGGCAGAGCGCTAACAAATGGAAATGAGTTCCATGGTAATATTAAGAGATTAAATTCTAGAAAGGTTTTCTTGTTTGAAGTTTGAAGGTTGTTATCATGACATCTTCTAAGCAGAATGGAAATAGGCTGTAGACAACAGTCTTTTTGCCGTTTGTTTTGTGTGGGTTTGTAATATGGTGTATTATTGTGGGGAAACAACATAAGTTAGCAGTGTTTTGAAAGAAAGCTCTTAGGGAAGTGTTTGGATATAAGAAGAAGTGATCGATTTATAGTGTTACAGTGTTGAGACCGGGGTAACCCAGTCGGTATATTAATTCACCACGGGCTGGACGGTCTGCGGATCGAGATTTTCCGTACCCTTCCAGACCGGCAATGGGGCCCACCCAGCCTCCTATGCAATGGGTAGCGGGTCTCTTTTCCGGAGGTAAAGCAGCTGGGGCGTGGCGTCAACCACCCACCCCTTCTAACACCGTCATTAAAGAAGGAGTAGAGCTATACCTCTCCTCGCCTTCTGTGCCTTCATGGCGGGTTATGGGTTGAACTTTACCTTTGCCTTTATTCTACCTTTATTTAGGCTCCTATGCAGTTTATTGAGGACACTGAAAGCTAAGAGGCTTTGAGGGACTGGGCCTTTAATTACGGCAGGGATAGAACGAATACACACAGAATCTCGATGGAAGCGCTGCACGTGGAATAGCGAGGAGTGGGAACATTGTATTAAGATAGATTTTATGAAATTGGTTGTCAGTGTGATCGATGAATGGAATTGACTGTGAGCGTAAACGATGAATGTGGGGATAAACGACGAATAGAACTGACTGTGAGGATAAACGATGAATGGAACTAGCTGTGAGGACGAGCAATGAATGGAACTGACTGTGAGGATGAGCGATGAATGGAAATGACTATCTGGATCATAATAGCGAGCTTTTCATTATTGGTGCTGAAACTTCCTGCTTTGCTGCCACTGTATTAGTACTGGACCAAGAGAAACATAAAGTGAACATTTTATTTTAATCATTGCCAAACATATTGTTAGCAAAGCGGATCTATTGCGCTTTCCCGTAAGAAAATTTAACACTTGTTGCGTAGTCTGAGGAAGCCACAATATCTTCTTAGTAGCCTACATAAAAGTGGCTTTTATTCCGACGGTATTACCGTAAGAAATCAGTTTTTGTAACTTACAAATTTAATGTGAAGTTTCAGATTTGAGGTGCCATCAGCATACGGATCACGATTTCTAAATTGCGGAGCTATGTTATTCATACTAAATGCATACAATGGCATGCCAATTGTCGTTTGTTTGTTTCGAATATTGTTTTTATACTAACGAGTTCCTTCGCGTATATTAATGTCCCGATCCTTCTTCACGTTTTATGCTATTAAAATAGTGTCCTCACTTTAATAAAAGTGGGGTAGTCTGTATAAAATAATCTGCAGGGGTGTGATAGAGCTGGGCCACACTCTTTCACTGAAAGCAGTACACAAGAATTCAGATTTCTGCTTTATAGTTCTCTTTACCCCATTAATGACATGCGCACGTGCGCAGTGAAGATGTAAGAAGCTCCATTTCCATTGGAAAAAGCAAGCTAATCAGAAAATGGCAAATAACAATTGAAGATAAAAAGAATGTGTTAATATTCTGGCTACCTGCCCCTACCAACGTTCCGTCTAATTTTTTTACAGCTGCGCGGACCTGCTACTGCTCTGAGCAGAAAATTGTTACACGACCTGACAGCTGCGCGGCACTTCGAAAGTTTTTCTGGTAATATGTATAATAAGAATATTTACAATGAAAATTGAAAAATTCCAGCTGCGCGGCAACAGTTCACTGTGCGCGGGAGCATTTCAATTACTGTGCGGCCGCGTACCCCCGCAGCCTACAGCGAACATTGGCCCCTACCATTGTGCTGCCTGTGTAGTACCAACTGTAAGATTTGCAACAGTTGTATAAATAATTTACTTAGAGAAGTGAAAAAGATATGTGTCTTTCATCTGACAACGAAAAGTCTGGAAGTTTCTCTTTCTGTTTTTCTTTCATGTCTTTGTAATCTGTTATAAAATAGAATAACTAAGTAATTTATTTTTGTACAGGTGGGTGCCATACACAAAGGCTCCAAATAAATGCGAACTAAACTGCATGCCAAGAGGCGAGAGGTTCTACTATCGTCACAAGAGCAAAGTCATTGATGGCACAAGGTGTGATGAAGAGAAGCTGGACATCTGTGTTGATGGCCAATGTTTGGTATGATTATGAACCTGACAGTTCCTGAAAGCACAGTTACCACATCTTGAAATAATGTTGGCACTAAACGCTGCGACTAACATGCTTTTAAAATAAACACGTGAAAGATGAAGACCCCTAAGTCTTACATTATCTGCCTTTTCATTGATTTGCTACTGCTCTTTTTAGTGTCTCTGTTCATGTAATCACATTTGTTGGTGGTGACTGATATTACATTATGCATGGACTGTGTACATGTATCTTATTACTTGTAGTCAATGATGGATTATTATGCAGGCATATTTAACAGTCGTCTTACATTGAATGCCTTCTATGTCCTGCTCTTAGTAACGTAGTAATTTTTTACATATTTCCTAACAAGAAAAACCTCTACCACCTGTGTCTGGTTGTTACATAACTCTGTAATCAATAATGGTGCACCCAGCAACAATTTAAAACAAAAAATAAGCATGTGTTAGTTATAGGTTATCAACCACAGAACTTTAATTACTGCATAATAAAGGAGTTCGTCTAGAAGTAAATGCTGAGAAAACTAAGTGTATCTTATGTCCCGTGAAAGGAATGCAAAACAAATCATAACATAAAGATGGCTAACGAATCATTTGCCAAAGGGGCAAATTTCAGATACGGACATCTCTCGCTATAGTGCTCTTTACTTAGCAGTGCTGTTTCGCTACCTGGCCTTTTTTGTAGCGCTTTCGCAAAGTTGAGAAAAGTGACCAATATCTGTCTGTCCGTCCGCATGGAACAACTCGGTTCCCACTGGACGGATTTTCATGAAGTTTAATGTTTGAATATTTTTCAAAAATCTGCCGAGAAAATTCAAGTTTGATTGAAGTCCGACAAGAATAACGGTACTTTACATGAAGGCCTATGTAAATTTGTGATAATATCTCACAGAATTCTCCTTAGAACGAGAAATTTTTCAGGCCAAAGTTCTTTACGTTCCGTAACTTTTTCCGAAAGTCGTGCCTTTAATGAGATATTGTGGGAAAATGCGGTGCAGCCAGACAGGCCACAAATGACAACATAATACGGCGCATGTGCGTTGCATGCTGGATAGAGTAGGCTACAGACACACACACTCAGAATGTAACACTTATTGCGTTTCCGTGGCAACAATGGTTACGCGGACACCCCTCAATGTTACGTTATACGTATATTGCCTGTCTTTTTATATATATATATATACACACACACACACACACACACACACACACACACACACATATATATATTTCTTTGCGCATGTCACTCTGTTGAACTACTGAGCGCTGGCAGCCGTATTTACCGCCTTTCCTGTGTTTTAATGACGGCCGGGCGCAGCCGGCCAGTATTAGCACGATTTGGATTTGAGTTGGGGTATTACCACGCCTCTCATGGAAACAACCGCCACAAATCAAAGAAACGCGTAACCGCACCGGTGTGTTGCGCTTACCGTGGTGCGGCGTGGTGTATGTCACGTGTTGTCGTGTGTTCTTTAGTGTACTGTGATTAATTACTTGGTATTGTCTTGGCCATAGTTATTCATGATGAGTCAAAGGCGCAAAAACACGTGTGTGAAAAGAGCTTGTGTACAGATGCATATGAAAAGTTTGTCATTCGCAGTAAAGCTTGATGTCATTAGACACTGAAGCAGGAGAACGCCAGATTGATATTTGCAAAGCATCAGACGTAAGGGGTTTGACAGTAAGACGCATTTTGCAAAATAGAGACAAAATTAAGGAACACTGAAGGAGAGAAACTCCTTTAAGTGCGTCGTAATTAAATAGGAGAAGGCCTTCCGTTACGATTGAAGTGGAAAGGATTCTTACGCATCTTACTGACAACAATTTACAGCGCTGTTTGGTGTAGGCTCGGCGATTATACAAGAGAAAGCCCAAAGGTTGCATGACGTTTTGAACGGAAGTATAGGTTATGTTGCACAACAGTCTGTTATTGTTATTATTATTAGATAGTAATTTTAACAATAATAGTAGGTGAAGAAAATAACGAAGTTCGATGAACTGAAAAAGTAATGCCTCAAGGATCACATTCAGAAACTTTAACAGGTTAAAGGGTTAACTCAAGAAATTTAAGAAGCATGCACACCTGGCATTAATGAAAAAAGGTAACTGTTTTCAAATATATAGATAAATAAATAAATAGATAAACTTGTTCCTTTTTTTTTGGTAAGAGAAAATGTTATGTACAGATGCCTCTCTTTGCTCTGTACATTTGTTAATTTGATTTCAGTACTGAAATACACCTCATGATGGGAAGGAATTGTCATTGGAACATAAGTTGAGAATACAAATTAGATCAGTGAACATTAATTGTGATGAGAGAAATTGCCTCACTTAGTGCTGTATCACTTAGTGCTCTGTTTTTAATGGAACCTGTTAAGAGCAACAATTGAGGGATGCCTGCATTTGGAGGTGACACTGACAAATCAAAATTGCACGCAAGAAAAGTAAGAACTGATGAAATGCAGGGAATGCTTTTTGTCTTTCCATTTGATATAAAAGAATATAAAGATTAAAGTATGCTGTTTTTACATGGGTGTGAAATTTTGTCTCTCATATTAATGGAAGAACACAGGCTGAAGGTGTTTGAGAATAGGGTGCTGAGGAATATTTGGGCATAAGAGAGAGGAAGTTACAGGAGGGAGGAGAAAATTGCGTAATGAGGAGCTTCATGATCTGTACTGCTCACCAATTATTATTCAGGTGATCAGATTAAGAAGGATGAGATGGACAGGTCATGTGGCACATTCATGTTTTAGTGGGGAAAACTGAAGGAAATAGTCTGCTTGGAAAACCTAGGTGTAGATGGGTGAATAATATTAAAATCCCCACCCAGGAAAAATTCTGGGTGCACCTGCTATAATAGGTCATGTACTTCATACTGTCTGATATATTGCAGAGACTTTATTAAATATGTGTCTCTGCAATATTTTTGCAATTTTTTTTAGTGAAATTGTCAGAAATTTTTTTCATCTTCAGCCAAGTACAGTAGATGTTAGAATGCCATGTTGTTGCGCAGTACTCTTAGTTGCAATGTATTGTTTGCAGCCTGTGGGCTGTGACATGATGTTAGGATCCTCAGCCAGAGAAGATAAATGCAGGGAGTGTGGTGGAGATGGCAGCAGTTGTAATACTATACAGGGGCTACTGGAAATGGATGATGATCTTCAAGTTGGTGAGAGTCATGGAACTGCCACTAGGGTAGCCTCTGTAAAATTACATAACATAGCTTTACATAATTTGTATCTTTACTAGATATTAGAACCCTCTACACTAACATACTGTGTGGTTGTCAGATTGCAGTGCAGCTTGCAAAATGGTCAGATTGCAGGGTGATTTGCATGTGTAAAATCATATGATATTTTACCAGTTGCTAGTGAAGTATCAAGTTGTGTGGGTAATCCAGTTATTAAGATTTTGCAGTATTTACTTTTGCAGCCTTTCATGGGTTCCTAAAAGGTCGGTTTATGTAGGCAGATCTCAGAGCAACAGAGGTGGAGCATTTTATTGTAAATTTAAATGTATAAGCTGCACTGGCCTGAGTACAGGGTGATGTATAATATAGCAGCACCCACATCTTCAAAGTTCATGGGAAAGGAAAACTGTACTGTGACATGTTAGTGAAAGAAAATTGTGAGGAGACCATGATTTTACTGCCTAATTATTAAGGAAACCACTGTTTTATAATTAAGACAGTATGATGTGTATCTGTATTGAGTAAGTTAATTGAATTTCATTAAATTAGAAAAGTAATTTATTTTTAACTACTTTCCCAAACATAATAAAACACTGTTTTATAATTAGGCAAGTATGTTGTGTGTGTATCTGTACATTTATTGATTAATTTGTGTCAGTTTTACTGAAATAAAAAATTTTCTTTTTAAACTACTTTTCCAAACTTTAATCTTGTAAATGTGCTGTCACATAAATTGACTTTGGCACCAAATGATTATCAAAATAATGCACAACAACACTGCAGTATCATTTTGCTTAGGTTGTGTTCTTTGTTACCAATTGCTGAAGAAGTTGAAGGTCAACCATGTAAGTTGATGAGGGTATGCAAGTTATATACAGGTACATTTCAGGTCTGGCTATTTAATACTGTGCATAACTTTTATTTAAGTAATCATATTACAAGAGTAAAACCTCAGTGAGTTACTGAAAGGTAAGAGTTGTGGCGTGTGTCACAAGGATTTGCACTGTCGGCATGAAAACGCTGTACCAATGTTTTCCGTGACTGCACATATTTTACTGTGCCCATCTGGGATACTTTTAGAACAGCTGCATTAGGTATGACTTCTAGGAAGGCCTCACAAAATATAACCACAAGGATGACTGTCAAGGAAGGTGGCATGTTGGTCAAAACCACCCTACTGGCATCAACTAGGGCAGTAATTAGAAATTCCTAGATCATTGAACAGAATGCTATTGGAATAACATTCTCTTCAGAAGTGTCCTGTAACATTCAGAGTTTGCATTTGCTTCAAGGAGTATGAGGCCCACACTATAGAAAGTGGTAAAAGCACATGAAACTAAATTCTACAACATGAGGTGCAGTATCTGTGGGGACATTTTAATTTTCTTTATGCCCACATGTGACTGTTTTCTCTATTAACAGTTCCATACAGATAAGAATTGGCCTCATTTGGGCCACTACTGATCAGAATACCAGGATTTTCTTGAGTGAAAACAGTCATTGGATGACAAAATTTTGTCCAGATATTTCTCTAAAGATCCCTCAGTGTTTCTTTTAAGGAACAGTCTTTAAATTGTGTCTGAGAATTCAGTGTTTTGCTCCAGTACTAATGCCACACTGTTGAGAAAGATGAGAAGTAATCTTTGAATTGCTTCCTCAACATACTGAATTTTTTTATACAATTTATTATGGTCCAGGAAAACCTTCGAGATTATCTGACACAGAATCAATTCAATTAAATTTTCATACCAAACACAATTTCCTGAAGGAGCATCAGACACTTTGAAAACTTGTTGGTAGTTTCCTTGCATTAGGAGGGCACTTTCAAATGTAAAAAATATTTTCACAGGGAACACCCTCTGCCCTGTACTCTGCAATGCCACCTCTACCCACCCCCCCATCCCAACACGCGCGCGCGCGTGTACACACACACACACACACACACACACACACACACACACACACACACACAAACACACACACACACACACACACAAACACACAAACACACACACACACAAACA
>BLKM01004955.1:390694-404057 GCA_013340265.1 Coptotermes formosanus
CACACACACACACACACACACACACACACACACACACACACACACACACAAAGCCAGTCCTGCCAGTAAAACTCTATGTTTGTGTGACCAAGTTCTATCTAGGTCAACCAAACACAAATATATATTCTTGGTTAATAAGTAGCAATGAAAAAAAAAAGAATTTGTTGTAGAGAATTTAAAACAAGAACACAGTCGTATCTGAAATTTCATTACAGAATCAGAATATGAACTGCATTCAAATAAGACATACCAAAGCACATCAGTAATGTTCATATGTCCTGAACCCCTTTTAAGTACATGTACATTTGATGGTTTTATTTAGAAGATTGTACTTGTTTCAGGTTACAATGATATTCTTCTTATTCCTGCTGGTGCTACAAACATACGTGTACGTGAAGTGCAGGCGTCAAACAACTACTTAGGTTCGTACCATGACAGGATCTAAGATTACAATATGGAGGACCATTCTTTGCCTGTTAATAGGAAGCTTTCCAAGCTGCTGGAATACCGTGCTCTGTGGTGTGTCTATCACATTTTGTTTCTGTTTCTTGTTGCGGCATTTAAAATTTTGGTCTCAAGACACTAACACAAACAAGAAATTAGTATTTATGCCATGTGACATTCTACAGTGTAAATAGTTTAGCACTGTGATATTGTGGTTTCAGATTTGATATCTGTTCTTGCCATTTTGTCACCCTGAAGAATGCCACTGTACTGAGATACTGTACATTGTGTTCTGTAGTTTTATCTGAATTTAGCATTCGCTGTTAATGGGTCTTGTAGTGCTGGGTGATTTGGGTAAACTGCGCAAGTACTCCACACTTTTGTTCCCTGTGACTGACCCTATACAGATGTCATGAGTAAGTTTTTCCATTATTCCATGGCATTATTTATGTTTGTGTTGTCTGCAACATAACTGCCTAATTCTGCAATGGATATTATTGAGACACTGCTGTATTCACACACCACTGAAGGAACAGCAAGGTGCCAGCTTACACCCCAAACCTTTTAATTCAGTTTTTATACATTCTGCTGTAATTACCAGAAACCATATACATATATTCATGGCTTTAAGATGAAATCAGTGGGTTTCTTTATCTGCAACTTAGTCAATTACAGTGTGTCTGAAAATGAATTTTGTGTAGAAGTGAGCTGGCAGAAGAAAACGGAAGTTAGAATGTGAAAAGAGCGGCAGCATAGACTGAAACATGTGCTCATAAGCTAAACCATTTAGTTCAAGTACAAACAGTGGTTAGTGTAACTGGCAGTAAGTGTAGTAATCTCACAGGTAACATGTTTCTTGCAGATTTCCAGTTAGCTTGACATGGTTACAGATAATATTCACAGGCTATGAATATTAATGTGTGTTATTCAAATTTTCAAATTCTTTTTTAATCTAAATGCCTTGTGCTGTTTAATTATTCTTCTAACCCTTTTCTGTGTCATTCAAACTGTTTCATGGTGCTGACAGGGCAGTTGGTGTAAACTAAATCACCTAAAGGAAGGTAATACCACATACCAGTTTTTTCAAAATCTGGTCAAAAAACTCCAGACTAAAGTTGCACAATTATGTGTGGACAAGTTTCTGAGTAAAGTGGGTCTTAAAGTGAATCAAAAGAATTTAAATCAAAATGGCTGGGTAATTTTAGTGTAGATATACCATATAAAGTTAGAACAAAATCTGTTTCCTAGTTAGGTCACTGTTGATAGTGGATGGAAAGATAAGAATGCAGACATTACACAAACTGGTATGGCCCTTGAAAACAGTAATCTGTTTCTGTGTGTGTGTGTGTGTGTGTGTGTGTGTGTGTGTGTGTGTGTGTGTGTGTGTGTGTGTGTGTGTGTGCTGGGGGGTTTCACTTCTTCTGTCTAAACCAATCATTAGACTCCTCAGCAATGCCAAACAGAAAAAAATTTCAGTTTCTTCATGTAGATGGGTCTTATGTGCTACTATTACAATTTACTTCTTGCTGTTATTGCAAACGTTGTAACTTTAGACTAATAACTGTTGTATGGTGAGAGTTGCAGATCAATATTATATATACTTCTTTTACCAAAAACTGCCAGTCAGTACTCTGATAACCTTGGATGAGTGTTCTTGATATTATTGCTTTAGATGTTACATTACCTTGTTTTGCTTGTTAAAATTGCTCCTGTTCCTAGCAATTAGGAATGTGACTGGTCACTATTACTTGAACGGAAACTGGAGGATTGACTTCCCTCGAAGTCTCAAGTTTGCAGGCACCATCTTTCATTATGAGCGGAAACCGCATGGCTTCTTTGCACCTGAGAGTGTGTCAGCTCTAGGACCAACAACTGAACCCATCTATATTGTTGTGAGTGTCACATTTGCCTTATTACCTCTGGAAAGTGATCTTATTCTGAGAACTGTGGTTTTGAACATGAAATTGAAGAATAAACTGGACTACTTTTGTAATTAGAAAGTCTTGGTCAAACATCACAAATTTGGCATGTTGAACACTGACCACATTAAATTACCTGTTTCTTGAATGCAGATTTCTTTCAATTTCAGTGTAGTAGGACACTATATTTTAGGATTTTTGGTGTGGCTGAGGACATTCAGTAGATGTTACTGGACTCTTCTGTATTGATGCAGCAGAAGTTAAAGATAATTTGCCACCTTGCCAATTGGACATCTGTGTGAACCAGGTTGTTGTTGTGTTGTGTTTCACGCTACTAGGTTGTTTTTGGCTGAGTTATATTAGTATGACAGAGAATGTGGGGCCATACTCATTGTGATTCTACTCTCACATTCCATCAAATATGTCTGAGATGAAGTCTTGCTCTACTGTGTAAAAAGGGATAAGATTAGTGATAACCAGGTGAAAAAGCTGTAAGCTTTCTAACTGATGGTTGTAGATATGAGCAGGAGTTCTCAAATTTGTAAAAAATCTAGGTCCTGCCTCAAAATTGTGGGTGCAGAAGGGTGACATGAAGCAAGTTTCAAACTAAGGACCCACAAATATTATGTGCCACCCTACAAAATGTAGTTGCTCAGACCACCTGGCACCCAAGATATGTGCAGGCCTGGATATTATGTTATTTGTAAGTGGGAGATTTTGTCTGAGGTGCGTTTGGTTATACACCTTACCTTTAATTAATTTCAATCTCCGGTGGATAAAGTATTTATAAATTACAAGTCAGCCCATTGTCATATTCACTTAAAATATGTAGTTGGAAATGAAATTGATTTAGAAACAGTAGGAATTTAATCATGTGGATGTAGTTGTATGGACAGGATAAGCAAAGATATATGTAGGAAGTCCAGTATGAACTTTTAAGAGAATAATCAAAATTAGTTCAAATGAGAAAGGGTGTAATTTGAAACAGAGTAACGTGTCTTTGTGAATAATGTGTTAAGTTAAATAAACCTAGCTGATTCCAGTGGCCGTGAGGTCTAAGGCATTGGTCTGCAACTGCTTGACTGCTGGGATCTTAGGTTCAAATCGAACTGAGGGCCTGGGTGTTCGTCTCTTGTGTTTGTTGTGTCTTTGTAGGTAGTGGCATCTGCGATGGCCTCTTCAGTTGTTTAAAAGGAGTCCTGTGGGGTTTGTGTGTCTAATTTGGTGTGATCTAGCAATCTCAAAGCAGGCAGCCTAACCTCACTTTGGGCTGTAGCACCACAGAAAAAGAGCTGTTCTAATATGTGATGTCAGAATGCAGGCTTGCAAAAGATGGTTTTGTGATCAGTTTTAATGTTATAGGATCAGTTAAGTCTGAAGAGGTTGCAGTAGTTTGCACATGAAAGAAGCATTATATTTTGCATGACAGAGAACAAAGGAAAAGGCTACTGGGACACCTTCAGGTTAACCTTTGGCTACCATGTGGGAAAGTTCACCACGTGAGAAAGAAGTTAAATTTAGTATTTATAGAGTGGAGACTATGCTGGAAATATCACCTCATTGACCCTTTGCATGTTGTAAAAATTTATCAAAATTCTTGAATCCAGTTCATTTCTTTTTGAGCCAGTATTTAAAATTTCAATTTTTTTTCACTTATTTCAGTGCAGTGCAGAAAAAAAAGCCACTCAAGCTATCATATACAGCAGGATCATTTACTAGAACTCAACTGAGAGCAATGTATTTCAGACTATAGGATAGAATAGAATAGAATAGAATAGAATAGAATAGAATAGAATAGAATAGAATAGAATAGAATAGAATAGAATAGAATAGAATAGAATAGAATAGAATGGAATGGAGTGGAATAGTGTAGAATAGAATACAGAAGAGTGGGCACCACAGTAACCCATGCACTTAGACTGTTATCAATCACTTGTGCAGCCCTTTAGCTCACGCATTCTTTCAGAATATATCATATGTGACAAGGGGAAAGGAGAAGGTGCTAATGGAACATGAGAGAAACAACAGACAAGTGAGACTTAGGGTACAAAATGTATGCATCACAGTAAGGTTTCAAAATTCAGTGTAATGTAAAAACTACTATAACCAGCACTGGGTGGTCTGCAAAGCTCTGTTAAACAGAAACTAAGATACCAATTGGATTTCACTATTCAGTCAACCAGCAGCACCAAATATCAATTCCTAGAGTCTGGCTATTAACTGTTGGCATCTTGTTGGTGTTTTTTTTTTTAGATTATACAGCATGTCCCATGATTCTGGAATTTTAAGCTACATTATGGAAATACATCATTTGTTCACAGAAGGTCTTCATTGTGCCCACTGTTACATGATACACAAGCAAAATAGCTTGCATGTGTTTTTCCTTACTCAGTAACATCATAAGCATGGTTTATAGCTAAAAAACAAAAGTAAAAACCAGTAATAAGGTATCTACTACTCCACGCTAATGTCACATCTCGTTTATACACCATGTTACATAATTTGTCATGAAAAGAGAACAGAAAGTGTGGCAGGGAAAACAGGCTGGAATATCAGTGACAAATGAAATGGTTATGTCTGTCCACGTGGTTGCTAGGTAGACTAAGCTACGCTTAGGTGTAACATTCTAGTGTCTGGAAAATTACAATATCCAGCAAGTCTTTGGCCCTTGAGATGCCAGATATCACAAATTTTACTTATGTCTGGGCCCTGCCATGATGCCTACTAACATTTGAGAGGAAGACTGAACTTTTGCCATCTTTAAAGGATTAAAGTGACTAGATTTAAATGAAGTGAACCTAATGTAACATAATATTATCAGCAACATGGTGTGCCATTTTCTCCATTACAGATTATGGAAGAAGCACTTGCATCAGGTCATGAATCTCTTTGCTCCATTAGCGTTTTCACATCCCTAAGCAATGTCTTTGCATCATAAAAATGACAGCATGCAAGACCAAAACCATGAGTTGTAGTTTAACTTAATTAACCCCACTAACTTACCCATAAGTCACAGGGGTGGAACTGCTAATTGTGCACTGAAACATCTGATTGTATCTGAAATGGATCTGCAGATGTCTGATTTATTGTGTATAACTACAAAATTGTTTGACCCACTAGCAAGAAATAGCATGTGATGCAGATTTACATGTCAGGTGTTCATATGAGCAAGTCCTGAGGGAAGGGTAACTACTTGCACAACAGTTAACTGTTTACATTCAACAAGTATGCAAATGGAATATTTTCCAAAAACATGTAAAAGAGCTTAAAATTATGTGGATTAATTAAGGTGGAGAAACACTATACAAGTTGTTTGTTTCCTACTCAGTTGCTGTATCAGGAGACTAATCCAGGAGTGCAGTATGAATACAGTATTCCGAAGGGAGTGGCCCATCCAACTGATGCTGACAGCTATTCTTGGATAGCAGAAGATTTTTCAGAATGCAGTGCCACATGTGGAGGAGGTATAACAGCAGTTTATACAGTACAGTCTCCGTGTTCTTGAACTTTGATATTCAGGACTTTGACCTTTTGTGCTCACTCATTTTAGTACCATTGTTTTTGCATGTCATGACTTGTTCCAATGAATAAGGATGGTACCAAGTGGCTGGCTTCCACCACTCTCATGCTGTTGCATGGGCTACTCTGAGCTCAGTCTGCTCTGTCCTTCATGAAGTGAGCTTGATTGCTTTTATGCTTTATGAGATGAGACATCCCTTAAATAATTGAATGTATTTAATTCCTCAAACAAAAAAAAGTGTTTGTATTTTGCTAAAAATAGATTTTAATTCTCTTTATGCCCTTTGAGTTTGATATTTTTATTGCTGGTATTTCATGAGTTTTTGGAACCACATATGCATTTCTCATTGAAAATGGATTCTGGTATTCATGAAAATTTTATGTATTTCAGTTAATCACAAACATCAAGACTTAACTTTATTCTACTACTAATAGATGTTTTCAAGTTATTGTTATTGTTTCATATACTAATAATGACATGTAACTTCCAGAAAATTCCAGTACCCTTTGAAGATTTTAATTTTATGGCAGTATACAAGCCATAAATTAGTTGGGATCCAGTATTTCTTATTGTTAATAGACAGTTGCCTGAATAGATGGAAACATTTTCATTAATCTTTAAGTATCAAAAACCTTAGCACTTTTTAAAATGTGATGGAATGAATGTTCAATGTTTGTATCCACAGTATGGAGACAGGTCTGTACTAAAAATAACTTCACATTCTTATACATTCCAAATTTTATGTATCTCTTTTCCATCTAGGAAGTTCCCTCAAAATTTAGACTAGTGTATGTGACTGTTCTGGAAGTAGGTTTACTTTCCAATGTCATAACCGAATCTGTAATATGATGGAAATTTACTTAATGCATACACCTTAATATGTACATATACATAGCTGATGCGTAATTAATGCTTCCATCATTTAGGACCCTGTGATTCAAGGACAAAGGTTGTCATTAAGTATCATATTTTTACATCTGTTTTCTTAGCGGATACATCTATAATGTGACAGAAATGGCCCAGGAGTTGTTTTTAGCTACCTTGCAGATGAAGCGCTCTTCAGTATCTGTGTTTAACATTGGGTTGTTTGCTTATAAATACACTGCTGTAAAATGAATGACTTTACAAATAAAAATAAGCAATAAATTTATGTTGATCAAATTTTGTTTGTGGAGATGATAATTTTAAGAAATTAGAAAGAATGGAAAAATTTTGTCAAAAGGAAGTAAGATTAGGGTATGTAAAAACATACATTAGAAAGGCCTTTACACTTCCCAGATTATTATTTATGTCACAATTTTCCTGCATAGTGGAATGGCATTATGTGATCAACAAATGTTTGTCCTTTTTTCTGTGGTTTGTTGTTGAAGCCATGTCACAGCAATCATTTTATTGCATGTAATGAACCTTTAAAAATCAAATTCTGCCATTTAATAATTACTTTTATTGCACATTTTTGTCCTTGATTAGATAGCAGTATGTGATTGACACATATTCTTTCCTTGGGGGTTTTTTTTTATGTGAACCAAATTCTACAGGGATCATTTTAGTGCCTTTACCAAGAAAATTCTGCCATGTTAAGTAGTAAAGACTGTTTTTATATTTGCTGTAAACCTTGTCTATAATGAAGATGTTTGCTGTGTTCAGTAATTTCTGAAGTGTGGCTAATGTACTGATTAAATTTTAAAAAATATATTATGTTGGTTTTGTTGCATTTGGTATTATCACATTGAGAAGAGTCCCTATATAAAAATGACATCCAGATAACTGAAAAGATCCTGAACCTTGGCCAGAAAATAACATACGTATGTACATAAACAAGTTCAAGAAGTTAGAGTTCTCTGCTTTTTTTAAGCTGTAGTGATTTAGTTATAAGTATTATATGGAAATGTAATTGTAGGTCTAAATTTTAGTAAATAATTTAAGTAGGTTATGGTAAAGTAGCATATATTGAAGGTGTGGAGAAACATTTTAAGGTAAATATGAGTAAATCAGACTTAGTGAGAAAGAGAAAAGCACATTATTAAAAGGCAAAATTTCAGAGGCAGAATTAGGAAAAACTGAGTAAATATTTTGTTCACAACACTGGACTTTTCCAGTGACAGATTCAGATACATTTCTGTAAATGATGCAGCATATCTCACTGATTTCCTGTGCATGTAATGAGATACGTGTAACAGTTTCAAGTGCCACATATTCAAGTATTTACATTTACTTGTAGTGGATTTATAAACTTAATTTTTCAGGTTACCAGATAAGAAATGTAACATGTGTTAGAAGAAGAGACCTAGAGGTGGTTCCTGATGACCTTTGTGATCTGTCACTGGAGCCTGCAAGGAATCAGTCATGTGGGACAGACCCATGTCCACCACACTGGTTCCTGGGTGAATGGGGGCCATGTAGTGAGACTTGTGGGAAGGGAGGCAACCAAATTCGGCAAGTGTACTGTGAGCAGATTGTGAGTGGTGGGCTGCCATCTGTGGTGGATGAGGTTCTGTGTACAGATGTCCTGGGTCCTAAGCCACCTGTCACCCAGACATGTAACGTGGATGTCCCTTGTCCAACCTGGCATGTGGGACCCTGGAAACCAGTAAGTTCCTATGTTCTGTTTGTAGGGTGTGGTTAGTTTAACATCTTGTAAGCTTAATTAAATGGCACCGTGGCCCTGCTGTTGCATCACAATTCTATTTTGAGATCATCTTTGATGTATATTGTTAAATAAAATACAGTGAAACCCTGTTAAGAAAATTTTGAAAATTCCAAGAAAATCCTACTTAAGCAAGAAGTTTCTTAAAAGGGTAGGACCAAAAATTTCTATTTTTAAAATTTTTTTTTGTGAACTTGTTACCTATGTATGCTGAATTTGTACAATTTGCAGCTGTCTTAACACATTCTCACTTGTATCTGACCATTTAACCATTTTGTCTGTAACATTTCATTCACAGTTTTGTTTACACCTTTAACTGTACTTTCACTGATTCGTCATTCACAAGTTCAGATTTCATTCCATATGTTTACTTTTGCTTGAAATATTGGTCAGGTGTGGTTTATCTTGCTCTTTTTTCAAAAACATTTGCAGTATACATCTTCAGATTCCATAGGCCTTGAACTACGTGCTCTGGGACATCTGCATTGCTTCGCAGAAAATGTTCATACTTTTCCAAGTGCTCCATGGCCTCAGAACATGTGGGAACAGATGGACAGTCATAAGCCACTGGATCATCCATTGCAAGTTCATCTGGGTTGGAACTGACATTATCACATAGCTGGTGTGTACTGAACTCCGCATGTGATGGAAGGGCATCATCTGCTTGCGCAAACTTTTCAAAAGTGGACCTGATATTTAGTTTCTCCTGGAGTTCAGGCCATTCACCACAGCTGACTTCATCATCACCATCTTCATTTTGTATTGCAGGTTCTGCATTTGTGATGAATCCTGCCTTCCTAAAGCAGTTGGCAATAATATCTTTTCCAACCAAATTCCAGGCCATAACAAGCATGTACACTGCATCAGGCAAGGACATTTTGTAGCTATCTTTATTGGAGTTAAGTCTTTGCAGCAATCTCAGAGCAAAGCTTTTATGGAACTTTTGTTTTAGGGCCTTGATGATACCCTGGTCCATAGGTTGCAACACTGATGTTGTGTTTGCAGGAAAGAACTACAATTGCACATTTTTAAGGTTCCTTACATCTTTTAGGTGAGCAGGACAGTGGTCTACAAATAGGAGTATCTTTCCATTCTTTGATGCCATTCTCCTGCCAAGAGACACCAGAAATTCTTGGAAGATCTCACATATCAGGAATGTATAGTTCTTCAGCAATTTTGGTACGAGGTGCATTTGGAGTGCCATCCACTTTGCTTATGATGTTCAGCTTTTCAGATATTGATAGTGGCTTGCATTTTATACCCATTGTTGATGTTGCCATGATCAAGGGAGGCCTAAGGAAAATGGGAAGCAGGGTTCACTATTAGGAGGACCATGAGGGGTGGTCAGTAGTTCCAGTTACTTTCACTATCTCTGCAGGGTCTTGAATTTATTTTCTGGAATTACTGATGTAACTTATGTGCACACAGTCACCACATATGTTTCACAATCACAACACAATGATGTGTTTATATTACTGTCGATAAATTACGTTTAAACAAGCTGTCACAATCGATCACCCACTTATCTTGCGTCAAACCACTGTCCCCCAGCAATGTGTGACTCCCGCCAGTGCACGCCTAAACTTCTTCAAATGTTATTGGCTGCCTTCGTTTCCACCACGTCCCAGGCTGTTGCCAAATGCAGGCTCATGCAGGTGACGAAACAGCTAGGATCGGCTTCCGGCCACCCGATACAGTTTTTCGGTTGTCGTGACAAGAGACCGCACAGTGGGGAGTGACTCGCTGCAGTCTCTGCATCGTGGAAGAAATACGACACCTCTGCGATGGCCATGAGGTTGGGTCATTCTGCTGCATGAAACGTGGCAGAAGTGACCTGGACTGCTTGCCATTTGAACGCTGCATTTTGGAAACAGAATGAATGGAAATTTGGGGAAATTCCTTAAGATTTTGAAACAGAAAGTATATTAAACGGGTAAAAAAATTGTTTCATCGTGAAATTTGTTACTTCTTAGGTGGGAAATCTTCTTATGTGGGGATGTATTAAAAGGGTAACTTGTAATGTTAATCAAATGGGAGAATTTTGGTGGTTTTTTATCCTGACTTCTTAGGTGGGAAATTTTCTTAACCAGGTTTTTCTTAAGCGAGTTTCACTGTATATTCTTTGGCCAAAGAAAGACAGAGAAGAGCATAAGGCAGCCATCTGTTGACAACACAATAAAATATTAAAGAGTCTTAAGCACAAATGACATATCAGAGGCACTGCACGTCTCTTTGGACAGAGCAGCAGGTGGTGTGTCTGATACATTTTTAGTCAACAGTCGGTTAACAGTAAATTGTGTAACGGAATGAAACATCTGATTGTGAATTGAAACTTTTGAGTCAGTGGCAGTTTGAACAGAATTTGATATTGGTAAAGCAATTGATTTTTTTACAAAAGTTTACAAAATCTCCTCATACATGCTTGTAAATTTTATAAACTTTTGGCACCTCCTGCAGTTGTTGTACGTGTCTTTGGTAATGGCCATTTAGGTCAAAATGTGTCAGAAGCAAATAAAATCTATTTGGGATTTGCAACTTTAATGTACTTAACTGGGCTATATTGATTCATAGGTTTCATGGTTTGTATGCTTTTCATTTGTTGTATTTGAGTGCATGACTTATGATGAGGTCATGTAAAAACGTGTTGTGTTCCAGTGCAATCGCCTGTGTGGTGAAGGTGTGCAGAAGAGGCAAGTACGCTGCTTCAGAAGAGTTGAAGGAAAGATTGAGGTACTAGGAGACTCAGCCTGTCATGAGGAAAAACCAGAGGAAGAAAAACCTTGTGAACTGCGACCATGCGAAGGAGTTGATTGGGTAGTTTCAGACTGGTCGGGGGTAAGTGAAAATCCATTACCGTACAGTAATATATGTTTCACTGAGTCAAAGATAAAAATGTCTGTGTGTACACCATAAATTTATAGGGGGGAGTGGAGGTGTAGCTGTACATATTCTTAAACTCAGAACTAGATTGAAGTAAGTGGTCAACTCACACACCAGCCACCTTGTCCTTGGAGAAAGAAGCGATGGTGCTCATTGAGTTGGAGGCTGGATGGGCCTCAGGGCTGGTATAAACATTTTGAAGGAGGAGGGATATAGCTAGGGTGGGTCAAATGGTGGTGCCACCTCAGACATCAGAGTCCAAGGGACAGCAAAACGAATGCTTTAAACAAAAAATTTGATTTTCTGTGCTTAGCAAGTTTTAAATTATTGAGACAAAATCAAATTTAAAAAATAATTTTGTTTTTTTTTAAAGTTCATAATTTATGTTGGGTGGCCATTTTGATTGCTTTTCCGGGGCATCAAAACGCTAGTTATGCCACTGAAATCTCTTGCCTCTGCCACTAACCGAAATGAGATTCTGAGGTAGTCTGTCGTATGCCACCTACAGAACTCTATTTCCAGTTGAAATGTCACAAATGATGTAAGTCATGCGACTTTTGATGTCTTTGCAGTGGTGTAGCTGCAGATGTTCTTTTGAGGTATGATGCTTTGTCTTGGGGTAATCAG
The DNA here is from genome assembly GCA_013340265.1 of Coptotermes formosanus. NCBI lineage: Eukaryota > Metazoa > Arthropoda > Insecta > Blattodea > Rhinotermitidae > Coptotermes > Coptotermes formosanus. The sequence goes on from BLKM01004955.1 coordinate 402,732, forward strand.
ACCTTACTTAAAAGGTATGTACTGCCTTCATCTTCACGGGTCATGGTTGTTTGAAATGTTGGGTTCCAATTATCCCATGGGGCAGTGTCATATCCCAGAAGAATGGAATCCTGACCTAAGTTATATTTACAAGATACCTGTGTGTGTCCATTACTATAATGGTGCAACTACCATACTTGTGCATGGTGTCTGGCTTGGGCTGGTGTTGTAGGTACTCAGGTGGTTGTTGTTAGGTGTGTACCAACTTCTCAATCAGTAGCTTCAGATACTCAACCAAACCTGAAATGCTCTCTGGTGAGCCTGTCTTTGAAGTACTGCTTCCATGATAACCCCATTCCCCTCTCCTCCCGATCCCCAGCTTGGCCTTGTAAAACGATCTGCAGTTCTGGAGGCACACAAGTTAGAGCTTGGTCCCACGTGCAGTTAATTTGCATGCATCCTAAGAATAACATCAAGCTCTGTATTCATTGGCTGTTATGTTATGTTCATGGGAAGGTCAAAATGTAATCTTACATGATTTTTATGTTATCTGAAGGATGGTCGTTCATACTCTTCAGTAGCTATATGTCACAATATGGTTGGAGTACTGTTCATTTTGTCTGAAAGTGAAATTCAATGACAAGAGATGTAAGCTTACAATGTTGAACTAATAATTTAATATTTTCTTGCAAAGAACAAGTAAAATTGTGTATCAGATTTATTCAAGATACACCCACATTTTTTGAAGCCAAAATTTTAGAATTGTACCCCAAATATGAGGCAGTATATTCCTGTGAAGCATTGATAACAATCTGCCACATTACATGATACAACACAGAAGTATTTTCACTAATTTTGTGTATTTCTTGTAGTGTGAAGATAAGTGTGGTTTAACGCAAGAGACTCGCAGGGTTCACTGTGCAAATCAGGTGGGAAAGATTTATCCGGATGAGCGTTGCCATTCATATCGTCTGCCTGAACTGGCCAGAGAGTGTGAGAGTCCTGTTCCATGTGATCATGAATGGTTTGCATCACAGTGGAGTGAGGTAAGCAGTTACTGTCTGTTGTAATTGTTAAATTTATATGTAGGTTTGAAGTTACATCTGCTATATCTATAAATCCAAAACAAATAAGTACTGAATTACATCAACTGTGTACCTAGGTAAATAGCGGTCAGAGTGGCTTAATTGAAATTCATTATTCTTAATGATCGGTTGACACTTCATCCTACTGCCATTAGAGAACATTAATCCTGAAACCCAGACTAGTATGCTTGTTCAGGTTGTCAAAAATGTCTCTGCTTAAGTTTGCCAATCTTGGCAATCAAGTTTTGAAGATATGATGAAC